>WOGR01000167.1:0-30726 GCA_015342045.1 Leptinotarsa lineolata | reverse complement strand
ACAAATTTGGGTATAGGCATTGTTATACAAAGTGAGCCTAAAAAGTGCTGAGAAATTCTTAAATGTAATAAAATACAGGTTGTTTTATTTGAAATAAGGAAGTTGCCCTCAACTCTGGGTATAACGGAAAAAGACCGGAAGTTGAAAATATTTTGGTTGAGAAGGTTTCTTTGTTAAACCCACTACCACAAAATTTCAAATTTTCATTTTGAATCGTTCCCCATATATTCCTAACGAACGCTCGTCGTGAAAGACCCTGTATTGATTTTGTTTCACATTAAGCCAGTTGAGAATATCTAACATCGATTTTATATTCGTATACCTGTTGTAACCAAGAATAATACATATTGCTCCATTTTGTAGAATTTACAGTCTGTCATAATATGTTCGTGTAAATCATATAACAACAATAATTGAAATGAGGCAATATTATAGTATTGTACAGTGTTATCCGGCTATACTGAGATAATGATGAAGCTATACGTCTCATAAATCAAATTTTATTCAATTTTAAATGGGTATTAACGTATCTCTAATATTTCATTTCCTGAACCCTTTCTATTCGTTGATCATTTATTTTGATATCAAAGTCCAAACTTCGAAATTGTTGATAAATACAGAAAATTATTGTCAACAAACATTTATTTACTTTCAATTTCATTTACTTCCAGTTTATTGATTTTAAATTTATGAAAAAGTTGATCTATTTCATTATTCAATGTGTTCATAAGATCAACGTATTCAAAAATATATTAAGGTATCATCAGCGAAAAGATGAAATTTACATTTTGTCAAAAGAGAACCCAAATCATTTACATATTAAACGAATAAAAGGGGACCTAAAACACTTCTTTGTGGCACATCATAGTTGTTAAGGTGACACTCTGACTCTATGTTTGCCATTTTGGTTTTTTGATATCGATTGCCCAGGTAATTCGTTATCCAATGTATTACTGAACCCAAAAAACTATATTTCTTTCATTTTAAAATTAATATTTCGTGATTGATTGTTTCGAATGCCCTTTTCATATCAATGAAAACTGAATATAGTCCAACTCCAGATTTATCTAAAGCATTCCTCATGTCTGATATAACAAGTTGAAGTGCTGATTCACACGAATGAGATTTACGAAATCCTGATTGATACGAACAGATAATATTATTTACATCAATATATTCCATCATTTGATTTAGTACCGCTATTTCTAAAATTTTGTAACAAAACGGTAACATATTTATTGGTCTCAATTGTTCAACTGAGTTAGTGTTTAGAATTTTTGGTATTGGAACTATAATTGAAGTTTTGATACATTGCGGTACTCTTTAACTTCAAGACCAACTTCACCAGTACTATATTTTTTCTTTGGGATTTTGTTATATCATATAAGTTCTGTAGGAACAAAGGGGTAAATTAAGACAATTTAAAAATGCGGCACTATTCAAGAAAGTTCCAGCTCCTGATATAGAGTTTTTTCAAAACATTCAACAGATTTCCGTAGTGATTAAACAAGAAAATTGTTTCGAAAATTCCGCATCATGTTTCAATTTAAACTTAAAACTTTTTTAATTGCGACAAATAAATTTTCCCGAATAGAACAATTTTTCTCTTTTCTCATTATAAGTTTTAATATCAGGGAAATGAATTCAGTAATTGACAAAGTTTACATTTTTTTAATTGTCTCATTTTCTAAAATGTTGAGGAATAATTTTGTTCCTTTTACAAATTCTGATATTGGAACTAGATAAATATAATAACTATCAATGATATGAGTGTTTGAAAGTAAAGTTTAATTTTGTGAGTGAAAAAGTTCACTCACAAACAAAATAAAACTTACTTTTAATACAAATATCATACAAATTTTTTGTACAACTGTCCTGTTTTCATAATAAAATAGATAAATTCAATATTGCTATCAAAAAAATTTTTACGTCTCTTGTCGGTTTATCATTATCAAGTCATCGACTTTGCTGTGAAGTGACCGTGTCAAATGACGCCGAATCACCTGGTTACCAACAAAAAGTATTGTTTACACCTCACGCGTTTTATTTAAAGTCACATTTTAAAGTTCTTGCATAATCAAGTGTGTTCCTGACGACATTGAAGAGGCTGCAAAAGTGCTTCAATTAAATTGTTACCAAAAAATCGACTCAGCAGTACGACATCGCATATTCTAATTTTCTTAGCTAGTGTAGACTTGAAAACGTCGAAGGAAATTTCAGCGAAACCTTCTTCTTAGCCTATCTAGAAGAGAAATCAAAAATATGGAACTCGTCAACTTTGTGGAGCAAGTTTTCAATGATAAAGTCTAGTGCGCTCGTCAAAAATGGTGATGCAAGTAAATATTTCAAGGTAATAGCATTCTTAAAGCGGAAAAATGAAAGTTATAGGCCCAAATAATCAAAATCTCTTACGTTTGAACAAGTCCAGAGGTTTTAAAATAAGGCGCCAGATGAAAAATATTTGATGATAAAATTTGCTACTATTTGCGAAATATATGGAGCCTGCCGGCGTGAAAAACTGTGCCATTTATTAATAGAAGACATTAAATTAATGGATAAATCATTGATTGTTCAAATTGCAAATACAAAAACGAAAATAGGTCGTTCTTTTTGCATTGACTATTTTATTAAGTACGTTGCATTACGCCCTTCTGTTATCAATCATCAACGTTTTTTCTGAAATACTCAAATTATAAACGCAGTGCCAACCCAGTTGGTATAAACACGTTTGGGAAAATCCCTCTACCATTGCTCAGTTTCTGAACCTCCCGGAACTGAAGGAATATACAGGTCACTGTCTCAGAAGATCTTTTACTTCTTTGCTAGCAGAATCAGGAGCAAATATAACGTATAGTAGGAAGTACGGAGGATACAACAGTAGCTGAGAGTTACATCGATCAATCTATTTCATATAAAAAGACTATTGCTGAAAAAATAATCCCAACAGCTAGCTCCAGCGTTACAGCATCGTTCTCTTCACTTCAAGAATTGAATGTTAATCGTTTGTACAATTTTTCAATATATTCTCCTTGAACCTAGTGCTAGTAAAACAGTCTATTTTCGAACTCATTTCCAACATTTAAAAAAACAATAGGAGTTGAATCCAGTAAATGAGCAGGCCACTCCAACGGACCACGAATTTCCAAATATAAATCTAGGCATCTGTATTATCAGTAAAATTATGTAAGTGTATCATCGCTTTCCTTCTAATAATCCGCTTCGAATACTATCATTCGCGGTGGATTTCCCTAGTGATCTATTTGAATTCTCGTTGGATTACCGATAAAGGTTTCATTTTGTTATACCCGAGCTAAACTAATAGCAAACAATTAACATTTAGCGAACGCTCGAATTTAATTACTATAATCACTTTCAGGACGAAACTTTGAAACTGGATCATTGTGGCAATTATATAATCTAATCCTGAGGATCAAATCGCTTCGATTGGGTTTTGCAGAATTATTAGTATCGAATGATAATTAGTAACGAGTAACGGCAATCAACCACCATTTATTTTCACTGTTGAATATGAATTTCTCTCTGGGTGTTCTTTGTGACAAATGTCTTGGAGTTTGGTCCGAAATGGATATGGAGTACTGAAATTGTGATGAAAATAATTTCATTGTTTTCACATGAAAGAAGATATGCGATCAGATTTCTATACTATACAGGATCCGAAAACTTTATATTATGATGGATTTAATAATAAAATTTCACATTTTTTAATGTAGAATCATATTTGTAAATTTGTTCTACAAATTGTTCATTCCAACATCCACCTAGGAAAATATAAGTATTTTATTATTACCTATACAGGGTGTTTCGAATTCGATCCTCACCATTGGGATCTCGGAAACTATGAGAGATATGAAGATAGTTAAATTGGGGCAAAGTTGCGCATTTACCTGACAATATGCCGTTAAGAAAGTTCTGAAATTTCAAGTAAATTCAGAGATATCCCTAAAAAACAGAAATTTCGGAAAATAGTTTCTATTTTTTTCTGGCTTTATTTTCCGAAGGATTCGGAAGCCACTTACGAAGGATTCGGATGCCACTTTTTACCTGCTACTTTATGGTGTTTTCATATTTGCTATCCGACGTTTCGTCTTCCGGCCACCATCATCAATTTTATTTTTTCTTATGGGCGCTACATTGAATTCTTTCTGTTTCGAATAGAACTGGATCTTACCTTTTTAATGATGAATCATAAGTTATCATTCTTTTTAGAAAAATTGGAGATATTGAAAAAAATCAATTCCCATCATAAAAGGTTTCGACTTTGATGTTTCTACATTCGACTTTCAATTTGTTACACTCAATGATATTTCGTTATTGTGAAAGTCATTGAATTTTTGGCAAAAAATGGCTTTCACGAGTATCTAATTATCTGACTGAAAGGTTTGGTGATAAATGGATAGGGAATAATGGGCCGGTGAGGTGGCCAGCAAGGTCTTCAGACTCAAGTGTTATGGATACATTCTTATGGCGAATGTTGCGTTACAAACCTGAAACAAGTCCTGGTTATCCAGCTGAAGGATCAGCGCGAAAATCTATATGTTTCAAACGATTTGTTCTATCAAAATTATTTATTTTACAACTGACTTTTCTATCAACTACAACTCTCTTTTTTCCAAGGCTACTGACATTAACAAAATATGAATTCAAAATACAAATACAAAGTGGCACAAAATAAACATAAAAAAATCTAAATTCAACAATACCTATAAAAGTATTGAAATATGTAGCTGAAGAGATCTGTGATCCTTTCAACTACACAATAAACCTGATGTATACCAAAGGAATTTTCCCAAATAAGTCAAAGAATGCTGCTATAAGAGCTATTTATAAAAAAAGATAAGAATCAAATTGGCAAAACTACCGTCCAATAGCTTTTTCATCAAATATCAGTAAAGTTTTTGAAAAAGTAATGTGTTCAAGAATTGTACATTTTATTGAATGTCACAAACTGATTTCAGATTCTTAAAATGCTTTCAGAAAAGTTGAATCCACTAGTGTAGCGTTATATATTGCCTTTACTGTGATATTGAATTCGCTGAATAATAAAAATGAAACAGTATGTATAGATCTCTCCAAGGCCTTCGATAGGGTTGAGCACACTACATTCTTAAAAAAACTTGGATATTTAGGAATAAGAGAAGTTTCCTTGAAACTGATACACTCTTACATAACAAATAGATTCCAATACCTAATAGAAAGATATAAAAAAAGAGAATGAATAAAATCTGAAAGGATAAAAATGAAGTCAGGGTTCTACAAGGCTCCATACTTGGGCCACTAATGTTTATTTTATATTTCAGCAATTGCCTTATATAGTTGCCCAAAAAATTATCCAATTTTCGGAAGACACTTCTTTGATATTCAGCAACATAACTGGAAATGATATAAAAATCAACATATCAATTCTCGAAACATACTAAAAAATTGGTTTGAAATGAATAATATGCAAATGAATATCAATAAAACTCAACTCATGAAGTTTTCTAATAACTAGCACAATGATACTCTTTCGTTACTCCATGACTGAGATGAAATTAGAGCGAAATTACAGCTACTCCCTATTTAAAATTATTAGGAATCACAATAGATCCTAGACTGGATTGGAAAAAAAATATGTTGACCAACTAGAACAAAATATGGCAGACTACTGCTATGCACATAAGGTATTGGCTCAGTCAGTAAAAACAGAGGCGTATCATGCAGTTAATGCAATCTCGTGTTAGGTATGGAATTATTTTTTGGGCAGATTCTATAGATGACCACAGAATTTCGGAAATCTAAAAAAGATGCTTGAGGAGCATACAGCGTATGAAAAAACCGATAGCAGCAAAAATATATATCCAACGGTAAATATAGTTATCCTGGTGGTTCTATATACAGGGTGAATCTGTAGGAACTTCATCGATCGATTGTGGGAAAATTATAATTAGAAGAAATCTGAAAATTTGACAATATACTAAAGTCAATAGGGGCAACTCGGTACTTCCGGTTACACCGGAAGTAGGTGAATGGAGTAGACATGGTTTGGATTCGCTGCTGCTAATTATTGTGAAGATTGGACAACGTGCAAAATCAAAATGAAAAATTATAAGTGAAGTAGTATGTACTTTGAATTTGAGCAATTTTCAATTGTGAAATTTCTTGGAAAACCTTTATCGGCATGAATCCACGAGGAGGAAATTAAGAAATGGGTGATCTACAGTCATTGGTGAAAAAAGTGGTCACCAAATTGTGCACTTTGGAAGATATTCTCTCTCATTTAGCCAAATTTATGAAAGAAACGATAAGAAAGAAATATGATGCAGAATTGAAGATGCTGAAAGAAGAGAATACTGAACTCAAAGGGCAATTGAAAGATCAAGCTGGAATTATAAATAAATATAGGCTCTGTTGTCATCGGTAGAGTTCAGCACCGATTCTTTCACCGATTTCTTTCAACAATTCTGAAGCATTGGATCCAAAAACAGTAAAATTTTCAACTGCAATAGAAAAGAAACAGTAGGAACTTATCAAAGCAAAGTATTTCCGAAACTTTGATTTTAATGCAATCATAGCAACTGCACTACTGGAATTGGATGTTACAGCAAGATGTGAAGCTGCAACTGTGTCTACGCAGGTGAAGTCTCAAACCAGAGTTTCCCAAATTTCCAAGAAATTAAACTCATCCCGTTTGGATGCTTTCCATTATCTCGACAGACACCAAAAGGTTCAAGAGTCGAAGGAACCTCTGCAGTGGCTAGAGTATTTTATACGATCATTAATGGAATGATTTCCTGAAAATCTGCCAGAAAATCCTTCTACAGTAGATTCACATCTGCACTTGTGACTAACCAACCGAAGACCTATCGGAATTCTTAAAGATGCGTCATCTAAGAGAGTACCCAAAGAAGCCACAGGAAGAGAATTCAGCCAGACACCTGATTCTTTGGACATAACAGCTTTGAGTATAGCCATTTCAATATCGGAACGTTTTGCTGACTCAAGGAGTTGATTATTAACCAAATTAATCATTGGATAATCCCAGTATTTCTGACACTTTTTATTTTTGGGTAGCTACCGAGGAAGCTACGGTATATTACCGAAATGCCTTTAGAAATAAAAAATGTTTGTGATAATTGTTTAATTATTATCATGGATAGCCTTAGGTATTAATTTTCTTCTGTAGGAAACAATCACAACATGACGGCACTGCTGTATTCTCCAAGAATCGAATAAAATTCCAGCCTATAGATTTTATTACAATTAATAGAAGACAAAATGCTGATGATCTATGTTGATTATGTTTTCAACTGCCAACAGATCTGGTGAGGTATAGATCTCGACATAGTTTTATGAAATTTCGAGGGTACGATTTCAATATTGATTTATGTCGAATTTAACAGAGCTCAACGATTTGAACGGTACATTAATTGCTATCTTTTGGTCTAGCTTATATTATTTCTGAATACACTAGTGTCAGAGCTACATAAGTTTTTCTCGAAGGTGAAAAAATCGAAATGCCGAAGGTTCTAAACGACTCACAATATGGTTTCCGTAAAGAACGTTCCAATCTTCCATCAGGGTCTGCAAATATTTTCAAGGTTGAATAAAGCTGAATGGATCATCATTCATTCTAATTATAGAGATATTACCCACATCTTTTCAACGAATTTGAAACAATCCTACATATTTTCAGTTTTAGTTGAAATTCACAAAGAGTCGAGTTTCTTGATCAGGTGTAACTGACTGTAACTCACGGAATTTTAATAAAATAAAAACAGATCGGTTTCGTCTTACTGAATCACAAAAATTTGCCTTGATTGAAAATTGTATTATTGTGGGAAAAAAAGGTTTTGGCTTTCTACTTTCCCATCTTCACAAAAAATAGTTGAAAGGAAGAAAGCAATGGATTTCTGAAAAATCAACTCTGTACAAAGATGTGTAGATCATGCAAAGAAGTAACTTTCAAGACACAGACTGAAAAAAACCTTCTAGAAACAGCTACTTTTATATAAACACGAAAGAAAAATTGAATAGAACTGGACGAAACTTGATGAAAATCCATATTTGAACTCATTATTACAATAATACAGTTTATTGTATGATTTTCACTATAATGGGTTTTACAAAAACTGCGACACGTGTTTCGCTATACAACAGCTTCCTCAAGCATTAAAGCGTTAGTCTTAACGCTTGAGGAAGCTATTGTATAGCGAAACACGTGACGCGGTTTTTGTACAACCCTTTATAGTGAAAATCATACAATAAACTGTATCATTGTTATAATGAGTTTACGAAAGAAAAACACTTTCGAAACATTCTATTCAGTTTGTATTCCAAACATTCGTTATGGAATTGAATCAGATACCATTCACAGGATTCCCACACAATATAGTAAATGAAAGAGGTGGAATTTCACCTAAACGGAACACTGTCATCCTCACTGGATAACATTATAAGATGAAGTCAATCTATTCATAAAATTACGACTGTATCTCACGATTGAGTTGAATCTACTCATGTAATCGATGACAGTACATAATGAGATTCATTTGCTTATTTGAATAAATTCCTGCAGAATATAAAGTTCTCAGACAATATGAGTTTAGAAAATGTAAAAAACAATCTACTGCTTTCATTCTGTCAGTGAATATTCAGAACAAAGATGCATTCATAACTTAAATTCGACAATGGTTGTCTTAGTTTTGAAATCGTCATTTCTTTATTTATTTGTAATTTGCTTAGGTTTTTGTGACAGCTATCATTGAGAAAACTGCAAAAATCTGAGCAGCGGCTGATGCAATACTTTGTTATTATGGTGCAATCCATAGATAAAGAGTGTATTGATTTTTCTAGCACAACAACTTTCCCCTTGAAAAGAAAGTTGATTGGGATTTATTTCGATTGATTCCTCAATAGGTTCTCATGGATGGATACTAGGTCTTTTTCTTGGAGCTGGCAGTGAAGTGATGCAAAGGCTCTTCTGGGTCCTGAAGGTGGTGATTGATCATCATTGCTGAAGTCATTTCACCAATTCTCATGGAACGTCTTTTTTTCATTTACAAAATATTCAAAGTATTATTATTGCTACAATTGTTACAATTGTGAAAAATAGTAAACCATGAAACATGTCGGTTTACGAATGGTGCATTTATGATCTTATTTAATTGATCTGAATATTGATGTAATTCATGTTGAGCAATATTGAGATTATCTACATTGAGTTTGCTCAAATTTGAAGGTTTCAAGTGTGGTAAGCTTTCTTTTTCTGGTAAGTCTTTGCAACATTGATATGGTATTAAAATTGGATGTCTTTCATAAGTAATATTTTGTTATTTTACAAGCATTTTTGAATACACTCTTGTGTTTTCGATAAAAGCATTACAATTAGCTTGGAGTATCAAAATTGAATTGGTTTTTATAATTCGTGTTCCAATCTTTCGTTTTCAACAATGTATTGTTACAGTTCCCCGCCGGGCCACCGTGCTGGGTAATCGCATGTTGAAAGGTAAAGCCTCGTTAATCCATTGTTCGCACAAGTTTCGACTTCTGAGGGTTGACGTTCGTCAGCTGGTTAACGGAACGAACAATTTTAGATGAGGGATCTGATAATGCAATTAGCCAAGGATTACTTTGGATTTCATAAACATTATATTCTTTTGCAAATGAAAGAGGAATTGAACACATTCTAGGAAGTTCTGAAAGTGGTCTTGAAATTTGAGCTTCACACATTGTGTTAATATCAATTGGGTACGAAATTACATTTTCACATACCTATATCGTGTTTATAATTCAGGTTTTTACATAAACATAAATTTTCAGATGCAGCGTACAGCATTGAATCATCATCTTTTGTTATGAATTTTTTATTTGCAGGTAAGCTATTATGTAACCCTGTTTGATTGACAAAAAATGAAATGAGGTACATTCTATAGACAGTGTTTAATTCGGGTTCTACTAATAATATTTTCAAAATGAAGACAAGTCTTGGAAAGCTTGTAATTCAATTATGCCTAGATATTTTGATATTGAAGGAAGTTTGGTTGATGAAGATGAATTGTTCCTTTGAATTGTTCGAGCAATTTCCTGAAGGGACGAAACTCGATCATTCGGCTTTATAATTGATGAATGAATATTATGAAGTCTAACAAAAGTAATTGCGTTCAACATATCATTTAGATAATCTAGAAATACATAAATTTCTAAAAATTGTTCACAAATTCAAATAGCTTTCAATTTTGCGTTTATTAAAGCTACTTGATCTGATAACGTATAAACATATCCAGTCTTAAATTTGTTTTATATCTTCATTAAATGCTTGATCATCAATCTGTAATTATTGTATTGTAGAATTAAATTCTTTTATTACAGAGGTTGTGGCTGAAATTTGGTTTTTAAGTAAATTTTCAATTTGGTGTTGGTATTCATAAATTTTGTTTAAGCATTCATTAAATATTCGCCGTCACTGACATCAAAGTTGCCGGTTATAGCTTTCAATACAGAACCTACTCCGCCTTAAAGTCCTCTATTGTTTCTCTTATTGTAAAACATCATGGAGCATATATGCGGTAGAGTGTTGACGTGCCTTCGGCAAATTTTCAATTTTCGTTTTTTGGCAGTTGGTTTCCTGTTAGATGATCAGTAATTTGCTGGGCAGTGTTCGGTTCTAAATAGTGTGTAGTGTGTAGTGTGTGCTTTCGTGTTGTGGTGAGCAGACTTCCAGTTTCTGGTGAGTACGCTCAAATATTTCATTTTGCTCTTGCTGTTCTGATGTTTCTTGTTTCGTTTTATAAAGTCATAGCAGATGGAGAAAATGCTTCACAGCCTGGCTGGCAAGGACAGGGGCGAGATTGCTGGCTTTATATGCCAATTGATCTCTTCCCTGTGCTCAACCCAGTCAGACCTGCACAGGAAAACAATGCTAAATCCTGGGGCCGGCTGTCAATCGTTGACAGACCGACAACTGAATGTGGCTACTGCTCCGCCTATACGTGAAAATTTTTCAGAGCGCGATTCAGATAAAGCGTTATTTCCTTCTCCTCTTCTGTCTCGAAGAAGAGACGTTTCAACGAAATGTATCTTCCTTTGCCTAACATTTCCAGGTATCGAATTGACGAATGGATTCGTCAGAAAAGTGCCAAAAAAGGCAGAAGCCAAACAATATTATTCTGAGTGTGAGTTCTTTTTGAGAGAAAGCTCACATCCACAGAAACGAAATCAGGTCCACAAGATGGCAACACCCAAAAATAATGACAAGTAAAAAATTGGATACCGGTGTTCGAAATGATAGTGCCTCAGAAAATTCTGGAGGCACAGTTAAGACCGTGCAGGAGCCTAGTTCCTCTGACCCTCTGAGGCAGGATACCCATCGGTCGGCTGTTAAAGCCAAAATCCCACCCATTATCGTCCGCCAGAAGGACAAATGGGTGTCACTGATTAAATTGGCCGCTGAGAAGAATATCAAGTTCTCCAAAGCTGTCAATTTGCACGATGGCATTAAAGTCCAAACCCAGTCTTCTGACGACTATCGTTGGTTGACAAGACTCTTGGTGAAGAAAAAAATCCCTCACCATATCTACTCGCTTCCCGAGGAACGGCAAATCCGTGCCGTTTTCAGGTGCGTGCCACAGCATTTGGCAACCGAGGATGTTCGTGAGGAACTTGAAGCTAGGGGCTTTGACCTCACCTCTCTCACACGTATGAAATGTGCAGGCAAACCGATGCCTTTGTTCCTTGTTCTGGTTAGCAAGGACTGAAAGCATTTCTTTGAGATCAAAGACCTTCTGTGTGTGAAGGTTCAGGTTGAACTTCAACACCCAAAAACTTTGGTGGGTCAGTGGCACCGAAACCAACGGTTCGGCCACTGTTCCGCACCGGATCAGATGAAAAAATTGTTTGTAAAATTTCCCGTAATCGAGAAAATGTTTACTGTGAATACTAACGTCCTAACCGGAATTGCTAATATCAAGACAACCAGCAGTGCTTAGATCTCTGAGGATTGTATTTTGGAACGCCAATGGTGTTCGTTCCAAAAAACTCGACTTCAAAAATTTCTTAACCGAAAACAACATCGATGTGGCTCTTGTCCAAGAGACAGATCTGAGAAACGAATCCTTTGACATTCCAAACTACATATTCTTTCACAGGGAACGTGTTGGACGCGCTGGACGGGCAGTTGGTATTTTTGTTAATCGATCCCTTCAGAGTGACCAATACGGTATTGACGGTGCACGATTACATGGAACTGAGGCCTAGGTGTTGAAATTCGACTGAATAGAGGTTGTCACAGACTTATCTCACTAATCGTTTACTCCGAATCACTGAATGAACTGCTGATGGAAAGCAACATTCTGATTTTGTTGACTTCTGGTTTTTGATCTTTAATCTTCTTTGTTGCTTTTCTTAATGAGATTGTGCCCTCATTTAATTCTGGTTGTCGTTCTTTTATAGCTACTATTCCTTGGAAATGTTCCAAATAGTTAAATCCTAGGAGTCTATCAAAATCGATATCTACATCGTGAACAAAAACTTTGTGTTCAACTCTATTTTTGCCAGAAAGTATCAATACGACTTCAGTGATTGCAACTTTTCCTTTTGTTACTACGGTTAGTTCAATATTTTCTTTAAATCGTTTAGATTGTTTTTCTTTTGAGAGAATTAGGGATAAACTGAATGCCAATCCCAAGGGTTCTAGATCCTTCTGGTCGGTAGCTGAAGCTGTTGATCAAAACTTTACGAAATCCACAATTCACCACTAACACAAGAGGATGGTTCAATTGCAACAACAGCCATAGGAAAAGCAAATCTATTAGCTGAACAATTTGCGTCCCACTCCAAATTTGTTTTTCTGGGAAAGGAACCCCCCCACTACTCCCACACTAGAATCCACAATTCCAGAAATTACTTTTCGACAATGTCTAGTCAGGCGAATTTTATAATAGCTCAATGTCAACAAGGCGTCTGGTCCTGATGAAATGCCCGTCATGAGTCATGAGAAAATGCGCAAATGAACTCGCAACAATATTTTGCAGACTTTTCCACCTGTCTCATAAGAGAGGGGTTTTTCTTTCTTTAATTGAATAGAAATGGCCTATACTTGATGAAAATCTTAATTACTCACAATAATTTCTCAGGCGTTAATAATTAACGCCTGAGAAAGCTATTGTAAAGCGAAACACGTGTCGCGATTTTTGTAAAACCATTTATACTGGAAATCAAACAATAAACTGTATTAATGAGTTTTAACTTCTTGTTGAGAGATTGCTCGCGTTCAGCCTATTAGCAAAAAGGGCAAGAAAAATCTTCCAAATAACTATAGACCAGTCGCTTTGCTATCAGTGATATAAAAAATCATGGAGAAAGCCGTAAACTACCATATCCTTAAATATTTGGAAGGATTTAACATCTTGAGCGATCATCAATATTTCTTTCACAAACAAAGATAAACAGGCGATATTCTACCATATGACACATAGAGATTGAAGAGCTGTGCTGCTTCATATTTCTAAGGCCTTTAACCGTGTGTGGCATGAGGGTTTACTGGCCAAACTTCTTGGAGTATTGTTCTCATGTATGGAGCTCCGCCCCTAAGCACACCCTGAAGTTGCTGGATTCCATCAGAAAAGAACCATTCGACTGATTGGAGACGCGAACATCACCTACAACCTTGATAGTCTGGAACATCGAAGAAAGTTTAGAGATTTGTCTCTCTTCTATAGATCTTTTCACGGAAAGTATTCAAGTGACTTGGAACATTTGATTCCACCAAGAGCGGTACATATCATAGATACGCGATGTGCTTTGGCTGCTCATTGTTTTGAGGTTCAACTCAATACACCTCGAACTTCACTGTTCAAGAAAACTTTCATTTGGAGAACTGCGTTTGTTTGGAATAAACTTCCTGAGAACGTTTTTCCAAATGAATTTAATCTCCAGCGATTCAAATCCAATGTGAATCGCTACTTTCGCACAGACACCGGTCTTAGAGCACTTTTAGGATTTTCCTGTAGTGCTTGTGTTTTGTCCTCAAAACACAATTAATCTTTTAAAGTTGCTTGAACTGTTTATTCAATAAAGATTACTTAGAATCGGGCTTCTCCGAATAATTATTGTTCTATGTTCATTGTTCGAACGGGGCTAGAATTCGTTTCGATGACTGCCAAAAATTTCTCGGTTATCGGCATTGATTGTGGTACGCATGGTGGGTCTATTATTAGCTTATCTGTATACTGGGTTTGTCGTAAATGGGGATTGATATTGTTTGAACGGCTGTTGGTAATTTGGATGCATGGGTAATTTGGATACTGTGGGACTCTTTTGCAATTGACCGTAATTCTGTTGTCTAAATTGATTTTTTTGGTTAGGTTGTGTACGTTGTGGTACTTGGAAATTTGATCTTGAGATGTATGATTGTTGATAGTTTTGTGGTCCTTGAAAACTTTAACTTTGATTCATGATGGGTCTTATTGGAATTTTTCGGAA
This sequence comes from Leptinotarsa lineolata, assembly GCA_015342045.1. Taxonomy (NCBI): domain Eukaryota; kingdom Metazoa; phylum Arthropoda; class Insecta; order Coleoptera; family Chrysomelidae; genus Leptinotarsa; species Leptinotarsa lineolata. The sequence goes on along the minus strand of WOGR01000167.1, from coordinate 16,248 downwards.
ATTATTTTGAGTGATTAGCATTTGTCTTGGTTTACTTTGACTCTGATTTTGTGGTAGACGTGTATTTAATTTTCAAAATATGAGAGCTGTATCTCAGATTTTATACGATTTGATGCTTCTAAAGCCGAGTATTCATTTCGCGAGGCTGTCGCGCGCGGCATGTTCGTTGTCGTTGCCGCGGAAAATGGATACCAAACTGTTACGCGAGGCAAAGCAAATTCTGCCGCGGTCAAAGGAAGTTCGGGGCTAATCGATTTTTGTCGGTCTTTTGAACCATGGCAAAGGATGTTTGTTGTTATTGCCGGGCGAAGTGTGGACCAAAGTCTGGTGGTTTAGTTTACTGTCGACTTTGGCGTAGTATTGTTCTGTCTGAATTCAGTGAGTGCATGCGTTTTTTTTTAAAACATGGATAATGACAAATGCCGTAAATTGATTCAACTTTATGCAAGTAAAGAGTTACTATGGAATGCAAAAAATTAAAATTACTACAACAAAAACCTAAGAGAGGATGCCTGGCAAAAAATCTCCATTTTTTAATGTATATATCTGTTGATCTGTTAAAGAAGAAGATGACCAACCTTTTAGCTAGCTACCGAAGAGAGAAATCTAGGATAAAAAAATTATGTGACAGGCTCAGGTATCTTAATTTTATTGATACACTTTCTTAGTTTTTAATTACATTTTGTTCATTGTGGGCAAAGACAGTATGTATGTTTCAAAATGGTTTGCATTTGATGACTTCAGTTTCATGGCTTATAGAAATATACCGAATGAAACTTCAGATACGATACAAGATATAATGTCTATCGTGAGTATATTATATTTTATGGTATTTTAAGTATTTAGTATTTGTGTTGCCATGGAATTATATTATTTGTAATAAAATGTCCAGCAATGTGTAAGCGTATGCTTTGGGAATAGTCTCCTGCCCGTCGTGGTGTATTGCGGACCGGAAAAAATGATTGATGATAGATTTTGCTCAGTTCGCCATGTTCCTGGAATTATTTGACCATCTGTTCCCTCGATCAACAATATCACTTGATATATTTCGCTGTGCTGAATCTGTAGTTTTTCGTAGAAAATTGTAAAGATATATGGTAGCCAAAACAACTGTTTTTGACTTTTCGGGTTCAAGAAGCAATGGTTTCCTTAGAACTCTAAAAATAGAACTTAAGATACCAAACGCATTTTCCACGACTCTACGTGCCCTTGAAAGGCGGTAGTTGAAAATTCTTTCAACGGTTTCTTTTGATGAAGTCCCTTCAAAAGGCTTCATAGTATAAATATTCAATGAAAATGCCTTGTCTCCCAGGACATAATAAGGAATTTCCAGACTATATGGTGGTTGAAGTATCGAGGGCGATGGAATGTGCATTGCATTTTCTTCAAGTTTTTTATGCAGGCTAGTATTTTTAAAAACGCCACCGTCGGATATATGTCCTTGACAGCCCACATCTACGTGAAGGAAATTATAATCCGCATCAACAAGCGCAAATAAAACGATGTTAAAGAAATGTCTGTATATGTAGAATTCTGCTCCACTATTTATGGGGACTTGAAGCATTATATGCTTTCCATCAATTGCTCCTATAACATGAGAAAAGTTCCGTTTTTTCTCAAACTGCTGAGCTATTTCTAACCACTCATCTTCGGTATCTGGAATCTAAAAAAATTGAAACAGATAATAATATTTTTATAATTTTAATAATTAATGAATTTTATATAATAGCGTCTCATGCCGAGATCATTTTTGATAATAATTTTTTTGATGACATAATTTTTACTCAATATTTTTTACTGTATAATTATATACAACATTATGATATTAGGATGAAGCAACGCAAGGCGAGAACACAGAAACTCAAAAACCTGAAGAGGAAAATACAGGAAAAAGTACATTTTTTCATGGTGATACGGAACAGGCTACCCTTGCAAACCAAGACAAAAAAGAAATTGACACTAAACGGCCATCCACATCAAAAAGTCAATCAAGACGCACCAAAAATCAGCGTAATACTTTAGATAGTGAACCATCTCCAATGGTGCAGGAAGCATTCAGTATTCTCAAGTCTGCTACAAACAATACCAATGATTCGTATGCTATCTACGGTCAACATATTGGAAATGAATTACGCAAATGTGACTTATGGACTTTAGCTCATGTTAAACATTCAATCAATAATGTAATATTTGAAGCCAACATGGGAAAATATTCATACTCATATGTACCTCCTAGCTCTACCTATCAAGGGCATAGTGTTACGTATTGCATATACGTCTCACTAGTAGCAACCTCATCCGTTGTGAATAATATAATCCCTCGCGTCCCCCCAATCTCCAAGAGGTCGTAACGCCACTGTATTTTGGTGCCAATCCGACGAAACGCGAGGATTCCAAAGCGAAAGGGGATCAGTGCAAATAAAAGATACTTATCGGTAGCAACCAAAGAAAACGCGCGTAGGTGTGCCGCAGCAATACCAGCAATACTAGCAATACCAGCAACACCAAAAGGTTGGAATTCTTCCTCTTGAAGCGACTTGTACCAAAATAGATATATACACTCCATTGCTCTTCTCGAACACATAGTATTAGGAAATATCATCTCCGGCGTATACAAACAGTACTACTCCCACTCCGGCACCATCACCTGGTCAGACATCGGTTTCAAATACTGGACAGGATGAAAATCCCCAAGAATTTGAACAAGGTGAAAATGGGCTCCTGTCACTAATTTCCTTTTTGACAAATGACTAATTTTTTTATGATTTTCAACATTTGTTTCAGAAATAAATGTTGTAAAATATACATATATTTTTTTCTAACTTACCTGTACGTAGTCTTTTAAGACCTCTATTATCGCCTCACATACCTCTGGAATTATTTTTGATATGGACTGCTTTGATATTCTAAAAATGTATTGCAAACTAGAATACGATTCCCCAGTGGCTAAAAAATCTCAGTGTTAGAGCAAGTCTTTCTTGCACTGAGATAGCTTCTCTAAAGTGGGTCGTCATTTTTCTAATTCGTGGTTCAATCAAGGGACTTCTGGCGTCGAAATTATTTCGGGACATTCGAGTAAAATTTTTTATTGTTTACAGCTTCAAATTTGATATCTTGCATTAATTGCTTGTTTCCACACTGTGCTCTTTTTCGATATATTTTTTTCACCCACCACCGATGTTTTCGTTTATTTTTACGTTTTTTCTTTTTTAAAAGCTCGTGAATTGAAATAAAAGCACCAGCAGCACATGCTACATTTTTCATGATTGATTCAAAACTGCGGTGCTGGCCGGTGCTCCTGTACGCGATGGCCCAAGCTGGCCACGCGCGGCTATGAATCGAAGTACAACAAAATATGAGCGTATGCCGCGCGAGCCAAAAAAGTAATATTGCCGCGCGAACCAAGCCGCGCGCGGCAGCCGCGCGAAATGGATACGCGGCTTAAGATAGTCGTTGGGTTACTTGTTCGTATTAGGTATGTGACCTAATTTGGGTTATGAGCCTGTCAATAAAGTATTCAATATCATTAACTCAATTAGTGCTGATTGCGCTATTTTTTGTTCATTTGTCAAGTTTGAGGCTAGCATGCAAGATAACATTTTTGCATTTTGACTTTGTAATCTAGAGAAAAATGTCAGTGTATTCTCTCCGTTTTCTTGTTTGATTCTCTGAAGATTTTGAATTAGTGACGTTAGATCTCGGGTATCAACAAATATTTCGGAAAGTTTGTAGGGTTCAATTTGATCATTATTTTGAGCTATTTTGAAATTTATGATTTGGTTAAATCAGAATTTCAATATCAATCAAATTGTCTAAATGAACAATTCGTTCGGGCCAGTCTCAACACACCTATACACTAGGTTTACGGACTGACACCTATCAGAAAACAACTACTACCCTGGCTAATAACACAAGAGACGTTGGAGTATATTTGACAGGTGTCAATGCAGGATTCTTCACAGAAGTAATTCCTGCATATGCTGTTGGCGATACAACTACCGGATCGATTTTTAATCGTTGGAACATACTTGCAGAACGGTTTCAGCTATTTGACCACTCGTCAGTGCAAGGTAGTGTCTATCATGAACCTAAAGTCGATGATTTCCGATAATTGAAAATCGAATTCCTTTCAGAGTATCATTCCTCGAACTAGGCAGAAGCGAACGTTTAACAGCATGTTTGTCATCGCCCCATCTGCCTGTCGATGTAACCAACTACAGATCCACATGGCCCAAGACCTTGTATGAAAAATAAAACTGTCATTCCTATACTACGTGGGCATACTTGAGGACTGGGTTTAAATTAAATTATCTAAATGAACAATTCGTTCAGGCCAGTTTCAACATCAATTGTGATGATAATTCAAAGTGTACTCACGCTTTTCCTCATCCTAGATTCTTATGCAACTTGTGTTGGTTTCTCGTTGGTTGTGTGTTTTCTGGTTGTTTGTTGTGGCTCATGTTCATGAGCTCTGGCTACAGCAAGATGAGCAGCGTTTCCTGGAGTGATTTCTTCACAATGGATGGACAATAGCGACAACTTATGCGGGTTTCTTGTTGCTGAAAAGACAGTCCTGTCCACTGGGCCGGTGCTTGTTCTTCTTGTCGAAAGTCTGGAGACTACCGCTATTTGGATATTAGCGTTTTCCAAGACCCTACCGACTCCGCCAATTTGTTATGTGATTTCACCGAATTATCTTTTTAAAATTAATTTTTATTGAAAACAAATTTGAACACAATAAAGAGAGTTACACAATATGTTTCAAGATTCGACGAACATGGATAGTCGCGAAGTTATTCAAGAATGTGATTCAAGGAGTTATCAAGAATGCGATGTCCTATTGTTCTCCCATATTTATAGGATTTGGAACTGATGATGTAGATGTTCGTTTCTTCTATAATTAAAGGAAAACCTTGGAAATGTGCTGGATATGCTGGTGCATTTTCTTGGTAACTGCGTAGTGGCTGATGCAATACTTTGTTAATATGGTGCAATTCATAGACCAAGGGTGCATTAATTTTTCTAATATAACATATATTTCAAAGTGTTTATGTTGTCCAGTATTAATGACCTCTAGTCTTTATTGTAAATGACTTGATACAAATATTTTTAAGTATGTAACGTAGTCAATAAATTTAACTTTACTTTATCTTAGTGGAATGTTTGCCTTTCGAGACTGAAAGAGTGTTTTATGGAATTCCCAGCGACCTTCGTGATTAAAAAAATGCTCCTGGGATAACATTGTGAATTTTCTTTGAGACACTAATATTTCACATAAGATTCAATACCTGACAACTGTTGCAAGTAATAACTGCTACTATGTATAAAAGATGATGTTTTGTTTATTTGAAATCAGACCGGTATTTCTATATATCAATCGAAGTTGAAATCGTAACTTTTCTTCACACAAATTCAAAAATGATTTTTGTAAGATCCTGAGAATATCTGAATAGTAATTCGAATAATCTTTAACCTTATATTATTTTCTACTACAAACTTTCCAAACCCTTACAAATTACAGCGAGTAGAACAATTTCGAGAAAATAACAAATGAACAGTCACACTGGCTCTTTGACTTTGTAACAAACCAATTGTGAACCCCTCCACTATTTCACATATTCTCCTTTGAGTTCTGCATTCTTTAGCGCCACTCAGTCAACTCCGTTCCCTCTATTTTCATTCCTGCAAGAGCCATCGGGCGCGCTGGTCGGATCGAGAGCAAAATATAAGCTACACTTACGTGTTCCTGTAAAAGTATTCTTCAGTAATATCGGTAAGGGAGAGAACTTCAATAAGAAATACGGAAATATTTCTGTTTGCTGCAGAGTTCGCTCTCATTTTTTCTCGTGAATTAAATAACTGCAATTCCAAAATGTGGCTTCTTATCGTGTTTTCCTTAGTTTGTTACGAAGAAGTTATGTGCGGGAGTTGCCGGGAAGCGAAACTCTGCTGTACGGGTCGTGACTCCTCCTGTGTAGTGCAGAAAGCTCCCATGAATGCCATTATTGAAGACTTGAGCGACAAACCGTGCTATTGCGATCATGCTTGTTTGAAATTGGGGGACTGCTGTATAGATTTCAAGGAGGCCTGTGGAGGTGAGTTCAAAATATGCGAGTATAAAAGGAACGGGGGTAATGGGGGTAATCACATACAGTGACACCGTTGAAGCCTGTAACTATGGATTCAGGCTGTGGTATCAGTTTTTTCGAAACTAATTCTGAAATGCTATTTCTTGGTCGAAGTTCTATACAAACTATTTGAATAATTTGTTCCTCATGCGGCATATACAGGGTATTTCAAATTCAATCCTCACCATTGGGATCTTGGAAACTATGAGAGATACGAAGATGGGTAAATTGGGACAAAGTTGCGCATTTACCTGACAGTATGCCGTTGAGAAAGTTCTGAAATTTCGAGTATATCCGGAGATATTCGGAAAAAACAGAAATTTCGGAAAATGGTTTTTATTTTTTTTCTAGCTTTATGTTTTGAAGGATTCGAAAATAAATTGCACTTCTACATTGCCACTTTTTTCCTGATACATGATGGTGTTTTCAGATTTGCTATGCGACATTTTGTCTTCCGGCCACCATCATCAACTTTATTTTTTCTCATGGACGCTACATTGGATTCTTTCTGTTTTGAATAGAACCAGATTTTACCTTTTCAATGATGTATCAAAAGTTATAATTCTTTTTCGAAAAATTGGAGATACTGAAAAAAATTATTTCTTATCATAATATAGGCTTTGACTTTGATGTTTCTAAATTTTACTTTCAATTTGTTACACTCAATGACATTTTGTTATTGTACAAGTCATTGAATTTTTGGCGAAAAATGGCGTTCACGAATGAAGAAAAAAGAGATATGATACAAATTTTTTACAAATACGATAGAAACAGTGTTAGGACATCGAAAATGTATTTAAACTTGTATTCCGAAAGACGACAACCACATCGAACTATGTTCAAGTTATTGGATCAACATCTCACCGAGTTTGGTTCATTTGAAAAGCCAATGAAAAAATACAGAGATAGAATCAACAATCAAAATTTGATAAAATAGGTGTGTATGAGTTTCCTGGTCCATTGTCTCCGTATTTTTCCTCGGCTTTTTAAATGAATCAAACTCGGTGAAATTTTGTCATTAAGTGTAACACATTGAAAGTCAAATTTATAAACATCAAAGTCAAAGCCTATTTTGATAAGAATAACTTCTTTTCAATATCTCCAATGTTTCAAAAAAAATGATAACTTATGATACATCATTGAAAAGGTAAAATGTGTTTCTATTTAAAACAGAAAGAATCCAATGTAGCGCCTTTAAGAAATAATGAGGTTGAAGATGGTCGATAGCAAATATGAAAACACCATTATGTAGCAGGGAAATAGTGGCAATCTGGAAATGCAATTAATTTTCGGATCCTTTGAAAAATAAAGCTAGAAAAAAACATTTTCCGAAATTTCTGTTTTTTCCGGATATCTCCAGATATACTCGAAATTTTAGAACTGTCTCAACGACATTGTTAGTCATGTAAATGCGTAACTTTGCTCCAATATAACCGTCTTCATATCTCTCATAGTTTCCGAGATCCCAATGGTGAGGATCGAATTTCAAACACCAAATTTCGTCAAGATGAAAGTGAATCGATTTCAACCATAACAATCATAAGGAATGTCATCCTGGCCTTCTTTTTATACCACATAACTATATGACATATCTTATGTTACACACCTCAACATTCTTCAAAATTTAATTGTATTTTTTCAAAATTCCACATTTCGGGAAAAGTTGTGGTCTTTAATGACAAATTGTGAATGAGGCACTGCGGTGCATATAGAATTAAGCTACAATCTTTCTCAATGGATGCGAGAATAGAATCCAAACTTCAGTTGCAATAAAGGAAAATCTGATCTGTTTAATAACTTTTTTCATTATGTAGGAGTTTTAATAAAAACTTCATAAATGAAACCCAGGTAACATCCCCCTTATTTTTGGAACCAGTGACAGAAAATGAAATAATATGTCAAAGCTCAAAAACTATAGTGCACCAGGTCCTGACGGAATAACTAGCAAACTGATAAAACATTTGCATAAATATTTTTTGAAACCACTATTTCATTCGATAAATTTGAGTTACATAAAGGGTAATATACCGTCCTACTGAAAAGTTAGTAAAGTAACTCCAAGCTATAAATTTGGAAGTCATAATATGTGCGATTACCGACCAATTTCTGTCATCAATAATTTTGCTAAACTATTCGAACAATTTGTCAAAAAAAGAATAATAGATTTCTTCATTGAACATCATATAATAATACAACAACAATTCGGGTTCATAAAAATCAAATAAGTATTGAAAATGACGTGCTCGACTTCGTGGAACAAACAGTAGGGGACTTGGACAAGTGTTTGAAATGTCTTGCTGTGTTAAAGTTTCTTTATAGATGATTGTGGTGGTTTTCAGAACAGCAATACTTTTATAATACTACATTTCTCAGTTGATGAAGATGGTACGAGATCGCTTTGTTACATGAATCATTGACATAAATAAAAAAAGAGTAATGGTACCCAATGATAGATCCTTGTGATACTTAATGGGTAACAAGTTTAAAATCTGATCCTGATGATGACAGTGATACCCTTTGATTCCATAGTACTGAAATTACCAAAGAATTATACAGGATGTTTCCTCACTACAGTTCGAAACTTCAGAGGGTGATTCGTTAGGTCGTTTTAAGAAAAAAGTTCATATGAACATATAATAATAATAATATCAAAGCGTCTGACTTTCGTTTTCATCAGGTCAAGTGGACTGAAGTCTGAAACTGAAAGGTTTATCATGGCATGCCAGGATGGTGTCTTCAACACCTTAGTCTACCGTAGTCACATAATGGGTATAGAGGTTCCTGACACAAAGTGCAGGGCCTGCCGCGAGGCGTCTGAGACCCTAATGCACTTGCTGTCAGCATGTTCAACATATGCGGTCTCGGCCTATATCCATCGACATAACGCGGCCCTATGGGTGCTTTATTACCATCTATGGCACTCTTAAGGTATTGACGAAACACCGGTGTTGTCCTACACTCCGGGAGGTATTTAATCCGCTGTGGGGAAATCCGTTGTGGGGAACGAGAAGTGTCGAATTTATTGGAACTATTCGTTCCCCACCCTCAGGCTACTACAAGCTAATAAGCCTGACATAGTCCTTCTCGACCACCAGAACAAGACGATATTTATCGTGGAGCTCCTGGCGAGATGAATATCTTCCGAAAAGAGGAGGAAAAACAGATTAAATATCGAGATTTTCTCTTCGAACTCCACAGACTCTGACCCGACCACTCTCTTTAAGGATGGTTGTTCTGATTCTTGGAGACCTTGGTGAAATGATGCCCTCTCTACTCTCTAATCTCAAAATCATACCGGCTTGCCGCACTAAGGCAGAAATCTTAGCCGGACAGATGCAGAAGGTTGTCGTTTTTGGCTCACTGCGTTTGCTCAGGGCACATGATTCTCGGACCCAATGATTATTTACCTCACGGTGTGGGGAGTGGTCGTTGGTTGATAATGCTGGCGCTCCCTCCCGAATGTATCGAGGCTCTGGTGGATAGGGCCTGACCAGCGTATACTACGTTGAAAAAAAAAATTATACCCGAGGGTATAACTATGGCATCCCCGGAAACTGGAGGCATAAGGTCACTCATTTATTTTATATAGATGATCTTAACTTTATGCCTCTGGAGAGAAGGATCTCCATCTGTCCTTGAGGGTAGTGAAAGAGTACACGCATGCTATCGGTATGAAATTTGGGATAGACAAATGTGCAATGGTCGATCTTAAAAGATGACGATGCGTGGACTACGGGGAGGATGTGCAATTCGTAGATGGAAGCATCATACACCATCTGGATGCCGGAGAGACGTAAACTTACACCTCGGTGTGGAAAAACGCCACTCACAAGACGTAACAGTAGTGAGAAACTCTCTCTGCGGTAAGTATCAGAACAAACTCCGACAAATCTGGTCATCGGAACTGTCGGGGAAAAAAATTTGCTGCAACAAATATGCTTGCCGTTCCAATTTTACTCTACTCGTTTGGAGTAGTGCGGTCTGGACTTATATTCATCAACATAACGGGGAGCTAAGAGTACTTTATGGCATTCTTACGATTTTGACGAGACACTGTTGCCCTACGCTTCGGGGGATATTGAATCCGTTGTGGGAAACGAGAAGTACCAAATTTATTAGAACTATTCGTTCCCCACCCTCAGGCTCATACAAGTTAATAAGCCTGATATAGTCCTTCTCGACCACCAGAGCAAGACGATATTTGTCGTGGAGTTTTCAGCTCCTGACAAGACGAATATCGTCCGAAAACAGGAGAAAAAACGGATAAAATATCGAAATTTTCTCTCCGAACTCCGCAGAGTCTATACGGACCATTCTTTTAAGATGGTTGTTCTGATTATTTATTGGAGCCCTTGGTGGAATGATGCCCTCTCTACTCTCGAATCTTAAAATCATACTGCCTTGTCGCACTAAGACAGAAATCTTAGCCGGACGGATACAGAAGGCTGTCATTCTTAGCGCACTGCGCTTGCTTAGGGCACATGATTCTCGGACCCAATGATCACTCACTTCACGGTGTGGGGAGTGGTTTTTCGTTGATAATGCTGGCGCGCCCTCCCGAATGTCAGGCCCTATCTCCCGAGAATAATGATAATAATAATAATCGGCTCAATTCATCCCAAGGGATAAAGGATATCTGATTTGTATTTACATTATTTAAAGATAATGAATGGTCGAAGTGTCAGCTACATCTATTTTTCAACTCGACTCTGTCCGGAGTTGTTTCGGATCTGATATACAGGACGTTAAAGTTAGAAAAAACGGTATTTATATAATATCATGAATATCTTTATACCATTCGGTTTAAATTTGCTACAGTTATATTTGGCGCACTACCACCGCGCTCGACTCACGATCGGAAGGTCGTGGATTCGATCTCAGCCTCGACCAGATATTTTTCTCGAGATAATTTATCTAGTTGAAACTATACTTCCCATTTAAAAAATTGGGGGTTGCACCTGTCATTTGACGGGGGTTGAAGGTAGGGGTAGCATTTTTTCGTTGAAGTGTTTCAAATTATAATTTAAATTTGACGGTTTCGGAATTTTTCAAAATTTTTACAGTTAACGAAATAACGAATTTATTCCATTTGGCTTTTACACACTGTATAAAATAGAGTTCGTCAAAATTTTCAAATTTGACTGGTGAATCTTCTATATTTTACATGTCATTTGACCAAGAGTTATTTTTGTTGAAATTTAATCCATTTTCCAGATGTTAAACTTTTAAATGAATATGTTGTAATGAACCCCTTATATCTGTAGATAGTACTCAAATATTGATGTACATACGAACTGCAGAAAATCCATCCATCACAATGACACAATTTGATTTTTGCATCACAGAAATTCCTCAACTTTATGCAATAACCCTGCTATACATACAGTGCAGAGGTAAATATCGGGGAAAGATACCAGAGTCGGACTTAAAGTTTTGTAAATAGGAATAAACTTTTTTTTCAAATGGAAAGATATTACAATTCTGTATCTATACAATAACCTTCACTTTTTTAAATTTTGATCACCGGTTGCGGACTTATTGATATTTGGAATTGGGACTAGGAATTTCCTAACTCCACCACCCTGTCTGAATTTTTGTAATGAATACTTATTAGAAAAAAAAAATTAGTAAAATCTTTCGCAATAGATACGTGTAAATTTCGAAGGCAAAAAACGTAGTAAGTTATTCACACCGCGTAAATGTTTATCTTATACATAAATTGTTGCAGCAAATATCCTAATGTTCTTCTTGAATCTCCTGATAATCAAACAGTCTATTTTCGAACTCATTTTTAACACTTTGGAATATTTCTAGAATAATGCAAGCACAGATTGTGTACCATAAACTTTCGATTTGATATAACCCCAAAGGAAAAATGTAGGGGTCAAATCCGGTGAAAGAGTAGGCCATTTCAATGGACCGCGCCTACCAAATCACACACCTAGGCAGATCTGATCCAACCAATCCCTTACAGGCCTGTATAAATGCGGAAGCGAATCATCTCATTGGAAAACAACTGGATTTTCGAATTCATCCCGATTGTTAGCCACAATTTCTTGAATGAATGAGGTTTTGAAAAAATTTCCAAACATTAATCACCAGTCAGATTTTCTTCTAGATATATAGGATCAAAAATATGATTTCCCAATATTCCTGCCCAGATATTTATTTTCTCGGGAAATATGTGGATTTATGTCTGACGATTGATTCCATCCAAGAAAAAAGCGAATTCGTCATTAAAACAAATACATTTTATGCAGTTTCAATTCGTAATCAAACGTTAGGACATTAACTCACTCATTGAGTTCTTCATAGAGGTGAAACTTATGTCTTTTGAGGTATCTGCCTACGGGGGTTGCTCTTCACGAACAACTGTTGTCGTGGCGGCATGGGGTTATTTACTACAGACGCAATGATTTCTATTTAAAGGTGCCTGTGACCAGGCCACCAGAAATATGATCTAACAAGGTGCTTCATTCCCTAAGAGAATGAATAATCCATTTTGGATGCCTTTTTTGGACCAAAAATTGAAATAATAAAGGGCCCTGTCATCTGCTTTTACTGTGAATTTCCTAACATACAAATATTAGTAAATTTTTTAAAGCGAATATTTCAGACTTGATACATTTCATAACAAATAAGTCCCTCTGAACCACTTGCATAGATATGCGAAATGAATGCTCCTAAACAATAATCAAAACTATCAAAATTATCAACGAATAAATTGACTTCCAATTCAGGAGCAAAATGCACTAAAACCTCTTCGGAGCAACGTTTTTGTTTTGTACTCGTATGTTCAAAACTATCTCTACAATTTTGATTCCAATACCATTCACAATCCTTCATTTTTCCTGGTTCTGGCGTTTCAAAAATAGAATAGACTTTTTATAGACACTTATGAAGTCCAAACTCATCAATGATGAAACCCAAATAAAACACTGAATGTGAAAAAATGAATACATTTTTTTTTAGAGTCTTGTAAACATGTCAAAACTTTTCGAAGATTTTGGATGTGTTGGCTCTTTGTTTTTCCTATAATCTCGATATCTTACACATTGCCCGAAAAAATCGGTAAGTAATTGTTCCACTATTTTTTGAAATTGAGGGAGTCGGTTGAAAGTGAACAACCCCTTATGACGAATCAAGTTTGGTAAACTGTTTTCCATCCCGCAATTTCACAAACAGGTCGTCCATATTAGGAAGGGAAATTTATCAGCAGAGTATAAATGGGTTCCTTTATAATCCCAGCAAATTCTTATACCGCCATCTTCATTGAGAATGGGTGCGATTGGTGACCCCCACTCAGAAAATTTTACGGGGGTAATAATACACCCTTTGATTGATTTATCTAACTCAAGTCCTACTTTTTTTCCAACAGCAAAAGGTTCTTGGTTCATGAAATTTGGTTACTACTCCTAATTATATTTGAGAAATATTATCTTCATCAGTCACAGCTTCTGCTCGCATAAAAGTGATATGTTAATAATTTTCTCAAAAAATAACATGCATCTCAATATTTTCCTTCTACTGCACAGCCAAACTCCAGAGACCAAGCTACCTGTACATGTATTTATTTCTTTTACGATTCCCCATATAAATGAAAATCATTTTCAAAAAAATACAGTTGAGAAGGATGAGGATCGTCAGTGAATTTTCTGGCTGTAAGTATGGAATCCAATTATTCTGTTTTGAAATATGCAGCATTTCAAAATGCAAAGTCTAAAATCCAATTACGGAGGTACACCCAAGTCAACATCTATACGAAGATTTAAAATTAACGATATCATTAAAAAAGGAATTATTTATTACACAAATTGAATGATGTCAGACGCTTCAGTATTTTTTTTATCCGTTACAGGGCAGTTTCGAAAATTAATTAAAATTTAAATTATGAAAGTCGCGTGTGTTGAAGCCTTGTTGGTGAATTCGTTATTGGAATACGCCCTCTCGCAAAGATTATACCGTTGCGTCGTTTTGTAGCGACATGTTTAAAATTTCAAAGCGGGTGGTTTGCATTTCACCGAAATAGAACTGTTATGTTATTTTTATAGGCGACAAAGACCAACGTATCTTATAGAACTGAAGAACGCTTGAGAGGGTATTTCAAGATATGATAAATTACATACTAAATGATTGTAGGTGTAATGATATACCGAATTAGGTACCCACCATTGGTATAGTATTTTTACAGTGAAATGATATTTTGGAAAGACATTGGTAACACAGTAGGGTGCAAAACCTGTTCAGTATTAACAGCTAGTATACCTTCACATGTCATCATTACTTTAAATATTTAACTTGGTATTTAGGTTTATCGGTATTTCAAATTGCGTCTCATCAAATACTGGAAGAGGTTAGTATCTCTATAAATTTGCATTTTTGTTGCCGTGTTTGTGTTGCATCGCTAGGAATAATTTGGAATTTGGATTTTATTTCATAAGCTTTTTATGAAACTTAGGTTGGAAATTCCACGGCTTGAGGGCCTGCAGTTTGGCCGTCACTTCAATAAAATAATACAATTGTCCAGACATATGTAAAAAGGCGGCAGCTACAGGGTCATATTGTGAGATTTTCAATCTTTTCTGCTCTGAGTGCAAGTGAATATTTGGCAATATATCTTCTCATTTTTTTTTGATTCCTTGTAATGCCTGTGTAAACGACAAGGGAAACATTTTTATTATTCTTGAGTATGCGGCCTAGGCCTTCTACCCGTATGTTATAGAACCCTGCTAATGCCTTTTCTATATAAGTAGTGGGTTTTTCAAAATGCCCATTTATAATTTATGAAAGGTGCAGGCCCAGCCAGACGCTTGGCTTCTCCTGTCACTCCTAATTTTTGTACAAAACTCTGACTTTTCCCACTTATCATACCTAAGGCCCAGCCTTTCCTTGTGAAAGCTAACATTTTGGTATAATAGTTTGTACGCAGTTCTTGAGCAACCACTGTATCGAACACTCAGCACTTTCAATTGCTCGTGTGTTTTCAATTTGGTACAAATCTCATAATTAGATTTGTACGTAACCGTTCTATGAAGAAACTTCACAATTATCATGCACAATTGTGGTTTTTGAATAAAATATAATAATTAAAATTTACAGTTTGTAATATTTTCAATATATTCAATTGTGACAATATGTACGGAATTCGTTCCCTTGACGTTGTTTACAAATGGCCTAACATAATTAACTTTATTCTCGTCGATTTTATTGTCAGAGTTGAAAGTGAAAAAAATCGGTATATCTCTTCAAAACCTTGAAACTTTATTGATATTGCATATACAAAATTGTTTCTGTTGACAAACTGGTTGCATTATTTGCGTATATTATGTTTCAAGACGCAAAAAATTGGATAACTCATATTTTGACTTTTTAAGTGAAATGCCTTCATTCTAATGGAAAACCTTGTGTGCAATATATTTAAAAAATATATTCAAGTTATGAAAGCATTTGCCAATTTCTTTGAAGGAGTAAAGGAAAAATAAAGCAGCTATGAGGGTTGTGAATCAAAACGAAGTGTTTTAAGAGAAGCAATAATTGTCCATGATGATGACTAAAAGGTATTGTAGTTATAATAATAATAACTATACGGTAGTATAGTTTATTATCATGTACAATTATATAATAACTATACAGTAGCTACATATCAGTTGGACTGGTGCCCAACTGATGAAGCTACTGTGGAGCTAAACTCATCCCAAATGAAATTTATTGTGAAAATTGTATAATTATTGTCATGGATAGTATTATTAATTTTCATCAGGTATTCATCCATACATTGGCGAAACATTAGCATTTCTAATTAATCGCTCTATCGAACTCGGCGAATTACCTGAAAACTGAAAGTTGGTCTTTTTCTTCCACCGATTTTTGAAAAAAGTAGACCCCAACATCAGTACCCACGGTGTTATGTAAGGTGTTTGAGAAATATGTGGATAATTAAATATTTAATTTTTTGGATAAGTGTAACATAACCACCAAGTTTCAACACGGATTCTGATCGGGTAGGTGGACTGAAAGTGCTTTATATGACTTTTTTGAATATGTTCATGATGCCCTTGATAAGAAAAAGTACGTGAGTGCTCTTTTTTTCGACTTATCCAAGGCATTCGATATCATCAAT
>WOGR01000166.1:0-30735 GCA_015342045.1 Leptinotarsa lineolata | reverse complement strand
AACTCGGCACCTCTCTTTCCCCAAAACGAATTCAATATCCCATAGGGTAGCGTAGGACAACACCGGTGTCTTGTCAATACCGTAAAAGTGCCTCAGATGGTGATAAAGCACTCTTAGGGCCGCTTCATGTCAATGGATTTTGGCTGAGAATACCGACAGCCAGGGCATTAGGGTGCAGGCCCTGCACCTTGTTTCAGGAACCTCTATACCTATCACGTGACTGCGGTGGACTGAGATGTTGAAGACACCATTATGAAGCCCTCAGTTCACAACTACAGCCCACTTGACCTGGCTAAAGCGAAGGTCAGGCGCTTTGATAGGGCGATTTCTTCAATGTCGTTGAAGAAGACCCCATGACTTTGCTCATCTTTGTATTGCCACGTGGGGAAGTAATCTCTGCAGTTTTTATATAGGCCTTTTGCAGGACAGGTTCAAACTTTATGACAGAGTTGGGACAACCTCGTTCAGTATCGAAAACTAAATCGACTTCATCAACCGCTCGGGCAGAGAATCCCTTCCATTCCTGCTCTGTCATAGTCACGAGCCATGCAAAGGAAAGGATCTCAACTCCAGTTGACTTTACAGGCTCCATCCACAACCATTTCATCATGTAGATACTCCAAACTTAAAAGTCCACGGACTCCCTGTTTTCGGGGGAAGCACAACGTGGACTGACGTTTTGGGATGCAAACTCCTGTGGGGATGCATCTTTTTCAGGTCTTCACGTCGAGTTGACACCGCTCATCTCGAGCCCATTTCATTACCCCAAACGAGTAGAGTAGGATTGGAAGGGCAAGCATATTCGTAGCAGCGACTTTGTTCTACCTCGATAGTTCCGATGATCGTATCTGTCGGAGTGTGTGCTGATATTTGCCGCGGAGAAATTTCTTCACTGCTGTTACATTTTGTGAGTGGCGTTGTTCCACCCCGAGGTAAGTATAAGTCTGTTCGGTATCCAGATGGTGCAGGATGCTTCCACCTACAAACTGTACATCCTCTCCGTAGTCCCCGCATCGTCTTTTTTGAGATGTACCAATTCATATTTGTTTATCCCATTTTAATACCGATAGCATGCGTGTACTCTTCCACCACCCTCAAGGACTGGTGGACGCCCTTTTTGCCAGAGGCATAAAGTTTAGGATCATTCATATAGAACAGGTCACTTAATACCTCCAGCTTCCGGGGGTGCCACAGTTTTACCCTGGAGTATTTCTAGGAGCAACGGGTAACGGCTATGTTGAGATGCGGAAAAGAAGGGGACTGAGGGAATCGCCCTGAAATACACCCCTTCTGAAAATAACCCACTCTGTTTGGACTCTGACTTAACCAGATGTTATGGTGAAACCAGTCCGTCAGGATGGTACCAGTTGTTCAAGGCATCTCACAATTTTCTCGGGTACCGCAAGATAACAGAACAAATGCAAGATGAGCTTATAATAATTATTATTATTTGTCGTATTCACAAATTGTGTCCATAAATGGAATGAATGAATAAAAACTCCACATTTCAACACTTGTCTATTTCAAGACGGCTAACGTTTTGGAAAGTAATCTCTTTCCATACTTAAATTTGAAAATAATCATCTGTAGAAGACAGATATATTGGCAAACTTCGAAAGAATAAAATAGTAACTAAGTTTCCACACAGCTATTTGAAATATACTTGTTACCTGCTGAAAAAATTCATGCGGTTTTAAAAAAAGAGACTATATTTGCTTAAAAAAGTATTGGACACTGGATTTCACAAAAACAAAATTTAGGTTTTGTATTTCTCAACATGATTTTATATATAGCTTCGCAAACACCATTAGTGTTTTCAAATACAAAATCTGGAAATTTATAAAACATTTCCTTCAATATAACTTCAATAATTCAAGAAATTCATTTGACTAAACTTTGTAACTTGCTTTTGATTTTTAGCGAAATCATAATCTTAGGATTCATTTAAGGCACACGTTTTCGAAAACACAATTTTAACCCTCTGACTTTGCGTTTAGTCTGTAAAACGCAAAATATAACTAGTTGAATATTTTTCCCTAGCGTGTGTTGAATTAAAATCACGAACTGGTGCGGTATTTATCTGCCAAGAAATTTGAAATACTTCTATAAGTCTTTTTTAGTTGCTTTGGTCCACATTCGTACCAAATTATTATTTTCTACACATAATTTGACCTATATTGGACTCGTAATGATTATGTGTTTTTATGGAAGATCATAGTGAAATTACAGATTTTTGTTTATTGCGAGTATGTGTTCTCATTGATATGAAAATATTTCCATAGATGACTCTGCTTATAGAAAATTGAACAATAGTTCGGAAATTCATATTAATTTTTTCAATACATTTCAATTTCTCAGTTGTTTTTTCCAATGATAGTAATGCATGTGGAACATACAAGAATCCTAACAAATTGCATTATTTGATATGGATATCCACCTTTTGTGTTCCAAGTGAAACTCAGGAATGGCGATGAAGACGTCATCAATGGAATCAAGAAAAATTTGACCACGGTTATCAAAGACAAACATATCAAACTTTCACTTTTGAAGTGCTGCTGAAATGGTATTGATGTTATTGCTTCAATCACTTTTCACTCCAATAAAGATTTTGTCGTTTTTAATTTTTCAACTAATTTTAATAAAATTTTAGTAAACTTCCATCGACTCAAAATTGATATTGTCAGTAGGTATCAATTACAAGATTTTCGATGATATTGTGGTTACATTTCTTTCTTTCTTTAGTGCGTTGGCCTCTGATTATTTGACCAGAAATAACAAATTTATCGATACTGAAAGAGACCTCAATGTTATGAAGTAAGGATCAATATTCAATGAGTAAACTCAAATAACCAAAGTTCAATTATTGCAATTAGAGACATTCATTGCCTCAACGTGGCACCAATATCAATTAACAATGTGAAAAAATAGATTAGATATCCTCTGGTATATACATAAAATATATAATATATATCTACGAGAAAAATTATGTCTGTTGAAAGGTTCATTCAATCATCAATTGGTAATCTTACTCCAACGTAGCAATAACCTAGTATAAAAACAAATATTTCTTCACTAGTTTTTTGCAAAGCTATGTATTTACGGAACATGGCAAAAATCTATGTTTTCCCATAATTTGACGTTCGAATTATAAAAACTAGATGTCGCATACTTCGAGGTTTCCTTGAAAATGAACAAACTGATTTTTCGACCAAGGGCACATATTATATACAACGATTGTATGACCGTATACATATGTAGTTGATGAAAAAAATAGCATACTTGTAAGAATCGTTGAATCCATTTATAGAACAATAATTTGGAGACATAATTTGTAGATGCAGATCAACGTTCCATACCGTGTTATTATGTTCTCAGTATTATTTCAGTTTTCAAATGGTATTTACAAATGAATTTATTCAAGGTATGGCCCAAAACTAATAAAAATTTTGATTAGACGTTCCAAAAGTAACTGCTGCTATTATATTCATGAAGAAGTGGTGATATTTGGAACATGGTTTCCTGAAATTGGTGAACCAAACGTCAAAAAAGTTCTGAGTCTGCTTCAGTATAAAAATCGGCAACTTTGATGAAGTTTTTTTTTAGGTTACTAAACTAAAATAGAAAGATTTTGGACCTCAAAATTATTAATCCTCTTTCAATAACATTCCATTCATTATACGTTGAAAGTATCCACTGAAAGTACAGTGGATAAAAATATCAAATAACTTATATAAATTTTCATTTGTTATCGAACTTGACAAAAAATATGTTTTTCAGGTAACCGCTGTCAAAATTTCCGGATAGTATTGGTTAGCCAATTTGAAACACTCACCAGAACAAAATACTGTATCTGAAGGCGCGTTTCGCTAATCATGTAAGCTTCATTAAAAGATGAATTATTCGGTTAGATTTTTTTTCTGTGAGGGAGGTCTCCTGATGATGCCTACTTGGTTAGCGAAACGTGTGATCGAAGGACAGTATTTAATTCTGGTGTGGGAAGTGTTTTTGATAAATCCATTTCATGCCAGAGGTTACAGTTCAACAGACGTGTCAACTGTCAAAACTGAAAGGAGGTATATTTTTAGGAGAGATTATTTTTTGAAAAATAAAGGTTTTGGCTTTCTACTTCTTCATATCTATACAAAAAATTTGAAAGGTTCACACATTGTTTGTATGAGGATGAAGAAGTTGAAAGTAAAACATTTCTTTCCATGTCAATTGTCAGTTTGTGCAGTGCAAGCATTTGGAGAAAATAGTCAATTTTATGCAGCAACTGGATTCACTACACACTGTTTATCAAATTCAGCGGGAAACTTTTTTGACTTCTGAATTTCGAAAAGAAGAGCATGTACATTATGTTGCAGATGATAAAAAATTAAATAGAATGAAATACAACTATCAAAGATCAGAAAAAGTTTCAGAATTCAGATCAGTCCATGGAGATTTTGAACCGCTGATAAAATGTGTTTGAATCAATCAGATCCTGATCCTAGTGTGATCCTTTATGTCCTGGTCCTGGTGTAATCTTTCATGTCTTCTTGATTTAGGTATTGAAGCATGCCAATTAAAAAGAGGGAATCAACCCAGATAATTTAATGCATCTTTTACTATTTATTCGGATTTTAGAATGTTTATACTTCATAAATATTATTTAAAAAATGCAGAATATCTAGGGAACCTTTCTTGTAAGATATTTCAAACACAATAAGTTAGTCAGATTGTGTTATTTGTTTATTCTAATCACAGATAAAAGTACAAGCTTCACACTATTGATAAGTTCCGTTTCCTGTATATTTATCCCAAGAAGACCCAGTTCAATAAAAGAAAAAAATTTTAGAAGAGTTACTGTCATATAGCAAGTTCAAGGAGCAAACAAATCTCAACTTTATAAATTAGTAAAAAGCTTTACTTCTACAAAGTTTCTCAGAAATGAATGGTTATAGATGAGATACGTTTTTAGGATGAAGCCAGTTCAGAATAAAAGTCAACGTGGAGTTCATTTTCAGAAATTTATCATTAACAACTTCCACATCTTTTGTTACTTTTTCTTGAAAGAACAGAAATATACGTTTCCATCAGTCAAGATAGATTTTTTTATTTTTATTTGGTCGAAACTGCTACTGATGGGTGACTAGAAAGAATAGAAATAAGACACATTTTAGAAAACATTTTTTGTATTGTAAAAATTCTCTTAGAGGATATATAATTATATACAAATAAAAGCATATATAATATGATTATATTTCAACTGAATAATATAAATCTATGGGTGTTGATGGAACTGAGGTTGAGGTATATAAAAATTGAACTATTGTAATAAAAATGAGCAGAATGGAAAGAAATTCATGTATAAAACGGCAGTGAATTGTGGTTTGATGATCTGGATATGTACAAGATATTTACACTATTAACATTAAAGCGATTTTTTTTGTAATGTACTACGTGTGTCCAAATATTAAAAAAAAATTTGGGCATACGTGTACATCGTTTTATGCCCAAGCATATTAGGTACATGTATTGCCTTATAAAATATTTTTTTTATTAATTTTAAATCACTTTCGATCACTTATCAATTGAATAATATACATTGCAGAATCACAAAAAATGCAAATACAAGTAATCACATACCAATTCGAACTAGTATCTAAGAATTATAACAAAACAGTATAAGTAGTTGGATAAATAAAACACACATTACTATTATAATTATTAAGTTAAGTTGAATATTCCACGCTGAAGTTGCATTGATTGATAACCCACAGCGAGTTCAGAAGTACCAGTCTATAAGAATGTGAAACTCTCCAACCAAATCCAGGCTGAAGTCTTCACAGTCTGAACTACCTTCTAGGTCTCGCTGTGAAAGTTGTTTGACAAGTCTATACAGGGTCTCTACAGTCAGAGTGTGTTAGGATTAAGTTAGGTTATTGCTCATAACTATGGGCATGCAGTCTTCGAACAAATCATCTGTAGCACAAATTTCGCCGAATCGAAACAGTTCGCTGGTAAGTGAGATTCTAAAAAGTCAATCAAGAAAAGGCAGCCAAAATTTCAATAGTCTGAACAATCGGAGCGATCATAAACTCAATTTGTGCGGCAGAACGAAAGTTATATCAACTGAAAAAAAGTCGAATCAGGAACAACATGTGTATATACAAATGACTATCGGTGCTGATTTTTGCATAATATCCCAATCAACCAAGGAAATGGCTCAACAATCATATAAAAGAAGTTTTAAAAATAATTTGAAACAAACTAATATTGCACCATACTTCAAGACCTGAATATCCGCATTCAGAAAAAATTCAAAGTGTGTCAACTTGAAATCATTCCTACTCTAAGTATCTTAAAGGTATTGATTAATATATATGATTGTATTCTGAAGAAGGGGGTAGATTTTTTGCAAGCTGTATACTGTCAGTGCTAAATTTAAAAAAAAATATAAATGTAAGGCACTGACTATTTCAATATTTTTGCTGCCTAGCTAAAGTACGCCACATTCAAAACAGCGGCATCTTTGTACGTTAGAATTCTCCCTTCTCCCTTACCTAAAATGAAACCAGAAATGTTTTGAAGCCAATTAGAATACAAAACATATTAACGATGGAAATTTTCAAATCGACACACTTTATACTTAAATATATATGTATGTCGAAAATCAAACTTATCTCTTTGTTCCCGCCATTCACTCTACAACCGTTCTAGTTGACTGGTCTAATAACCCAATAACAAAGGGCCTCATCGACAAAAAATACAAAGATTTCATGGCCGCCTGCGCTGAACTTATTTTTCTCTGCTCCAACAACAATCAGACTGTAACTTTTTCCTTCAGCGCAAGTAGCCCTTAAACACTATGGTTCTCACTTAAAGCGTAATTTATTGCCTTCCCCCGAAGTTTTCCATGGCGCTACATCCATTTACCGCTCCATTTTGTAATTTTGGAAACGCAGGGAGACCAACATTACTTGACATATTTTTCTCAGTGTAATATCAACCGTCACGCGCAGGTTTGGTCTCGTGGTCGATGTTACACTGAGAAAAGCAAGATTATCACGTAATCGTAAAATTACACCACTGGCCCCACTACCCTTCCCTATATTATGCATTCTGGTAAAGCACAGATAAATTATAATATTCTAGAGTTTTTAAGGTACACTTTAAAAAATGTTTATGGAAGCTCTCTGTTTATCACTGGCGTTAGTTCGTCTCAAAAATGCACGTCGTGCACGTCGGTTGGAGTGAGTGCGGCTTCGTGCTCTTGATTTTTTCCTGGAGGAGGGGTGAATTCTCCTGGCCTGATGTTATCGCAAGGATTCACTTCGCTAGACTGGGTGGCTTGATCACATGTAGAGTCTCTGATCATTTTGTCGATCTGGTTGAAGCACTGCTCGACATAGTCCTGAAAATAAAAGATAATATTATATTCAACTACGAAGTGACCATTCATGAATGATATTGTGAGTGGTGATTGATTTGACAAAAACCATAACTATTATTCAGATAACTTTACATTTTTTTAAGTTGTACTTCTTTCCTTAGATATCTTCTAATATTTATATATGTAATATGTGTATGTATGAATGGGCAGTACAGGAGAAAAACATCCGTGAAGAACAAATTTTTACTATATCCATTCTGAATTATATATGTTCGTAAGAGCAGCATTTAAAACGTTAATGGATACTTTTGGTTAGCACTTTTGCACCTTGAAAAAATTAATTTACCGTTATGATCATCAGACGTCATTCGACCATTCACCTCAAAATTTTAATCGAGTTCTTCAAGTTGCGTCATCCCATATTTAGATCGAAATGAAAACGTGAATATGATTCTTACGTAGTTCGCCTACAATGAGTCATCGATTGAGAATTAGAAATGCTCTAAATTAGTAGTTTTGCAACAAAATAGTCTGTACTAAACATCCCTCTCTCTAAAATGTATTTTTCAATTTCCAATACAGGGGAACACGTGAACTATCGAATGAAAATTAAACAGAACAAGATCGAGGCTAGGCTCTAGTCGAATGGAATCTGAAGCACCCAACAACACTCAGCAACGATCGATACTTCGAGATATAACTTTTGTCCTCGCAGTAAACGCTCATACCATGATGTCGGCCGCAGAAGCAGACGAAACGTTTGGTACTGCAGATTCCATTCGATCACGGCCTACTAGCCCGGATCTTTTTCTCTTTCATGGTGACTCAGGCCGTGAAAGCCTAAGTTCTAAAAGTGTCAATTGAAAATCTCACAATAAAGTGTTATAATGAATGTTTATCAAGTATCAGCCAGTTGATCACACAATACTAATCACTACATTTTTCTTCTAAAATAATGCTCTCTACAGTTGTGCTCTCTAAATTAAAATATAAATGATAACTGATATCATCGGTGTGGAAAAATCTCCATATCCTGAAATCAAGGTCGGGTTAGGTGTCAGTTAAATAAACACCGATTAGTTGATGAATTAGTTTATGCCAAAATATGACATTAATAAAAACAATTACCGAGTCAAGACCCCAGATTTGTTAGCCTTCAAAATCGACCGTAATGAGAATCATCTCATCGACCTGTCAACGATAAAAAGCAGTCATATATCATTCCCAATTCAAGTCTTATGCAATACAATAACGGGTAACTTATCATATTATTTTGAATATAATTGCAACGCACGGGTCAAAAGATCAACTACGAGGGTGAATGAAAAATGAAACTGTGTTTTATCTGAGACATAATTGATAAAAGGATAAGTTAAGGTCACGATGTTATATGAACTTTCTCGAATACGATCCTAAAAAGAAAATCATTTTTTCTCAGTTCTGTGTTGGAGGGCCCCTCTACTCAGAATTACATTAAATTTCCTTCTAGCGAAGGAGTTAAACCTTATTATAACTACATTTTCGAAAGTCATATAAATTTTTTAATAACTAGCATTTTTGATTGAATGCAAATAACCGATGGAAAAATTCGGTTTTCATTTCAACAACGTCTTGCATGACTATTTACGTGTCGACATTTTCCTGTATCAAAAATGCATAGTTCACTTTCCACGTTTCAAAGCGTTTTTGTATGCCCCTCGTATCTATGGATACAGCTGATATGGCTTATTGGTGATGAGGTTTTAAGGGTTCCGGTTGATGCCCTATCAACCGGATGTTGCGGTGATAGATGTGTATGTGAGTAAACCAGATTTTATTTTCAATACAGAGATATTTATAGATAATATATTTTTAATTGATTGAGTGTATTATAACATTCGAGTGATAATTTCTGAAGTTATACTTCTTTTGGCGCGTTAAGGAAAAATGATGACAGTAAATTTTTACGATACGCGCGCATACCGTTACGATGAACCGACACTCTGAAGTTAGCTTCTTCTTCTATTTATATGACAATTGCTTCTCAAACGAACACATTTGGCCAGACTTCTCCTGTCCATTGTGAACAGAAGCTTCGACGGGGGGCGCAGCTGTCTTGCAAGAGGCAATGCTACCACCGTAAGTTTTCTCATTTAATTTTTCATTTACAATGAGGTTAGTTATTATTTAATATGTAACAAGTGTACAAATATATGAATGAACTTAAATAAATCACAGCAAGAAATAATATTGAAAAAAAACGAAGTTCAACTTCATACTTGCGTACATAAGTATTATAAGTATTATTATGTTGTTATTAATTGCACAATCCAAGATTTTGTATTGGATTGAAAGGCTATTGTTATGTTCGTCATGTCTGATGATATATACAAAGGCTGGTATGGTATTAAAGTTTTATTAGAACTTTATATTTTGTTAAAAAAGGGTCAAGGTCCAACAAGTTTTGTCTGTACAGTTCTGGATACTTTGAAGCTTACCGAGGTTTGGCAACATATTGAAAAATATGGACATGGAAAAAATGGTAACATAATTCCTATAAGAAGAATTCTATCAGATACAACCCCACCATAGACTCATAGCTTCATTGAATGATGATCTAGGAAAACATGTTCATGGTTTGTTATTTCAATTTAAAGTAGTGCCTAGCACCGAAACTTAGGTTGAATTCATTTTGCCCAAAACTGAAATAGGAAGGGGAGGGGATGCTAACCTTTTAAGAAGATTTCCGATATTCGTGCCTTAAAACAGCAAAGAAACAGGATATATTTTGGAGTGGATAATTGGTGATCTTATCAGCTGATTGAACAAATTCATGAATGAACAAAATTGATGGGGAAAAACGAAGAATTGTATATGATTGATGAAAAAATAATATTAGACTGGTGATTCAAAGATAGAGATAACAAAACAGTAATATGAAATACGTTTTTTAATGTATGTAGGTAACATTTCTGGTCTCTAAATTCTTTTTTCTGAATTCATTTGATGAAGTTATTAAGTAAGTCGTAGAATTGTTTCACCAGCGGATTAGAGAATTTCATGAGTTCGCCATTAATGGAATTGTTTTTGAATTATTTTATAGTGCCTCTATCATGTATGTGGAAGTCTTTCAATTGTCTACCGTAAAATATTTCATGTATAGTGTCCAGGACTATTTATTGATGTTTTGTTACCATGTGCAGTTTGAAGACTCTCCAATGTCAACTATATAATCACGACATACCAAAAAACTAAGCTGGCCCTAAAATAGATCCTTGTGGTACACTTTGGTGATTCTTTGCAGTTTTTATAAAAATTGTGAGAACAGAAAGTGAGTTCAACTCAACCGACACACTCAGCAGAAAAATTATGTGACTTACCTTCTCTATATTCGTAATCTCAGTCAGCCTCTGCAGCAGGTCTTGTAGGGTACGTCCGCTTTTGCCCACCCACCCCACACCGCACAGCGCAGACGTGATACTTGCACATGCGATGATGCTTGGGTGGTACCTCGAAAAAACGAACTCTGCAAAAAAAAATAAATGCGCTCAAATATCTGCGAATACAGTTTTTATTGATAGTAAAGGGAATTACGGTCAATTTCGGCGCAAACGTCGACGTAATTTGGTGGGCAGAGCTGTGCATGTAGAAACGGCAGAGAAATTGCCTCTAAATTATTGGCTGAGTGACCGCCGACAAAAAAAAACGGCGAAATGTGATGAAAGCGTTCTTCGCCGACTGAAATGGGAATTGGAACCGGAGGGCCTTCTTACAGACGTTGAAAGACGTGTTTTATTAAAAGGTAGGTTAATACTGAGGATGCTGGTCAACTATAGGTGCATATGTTTCGGAAAAAGTAAACGTTTAATTTTGTGAAGATCGAAACGTCGGCACTTCAAGGTATTTTTCAACAAAAATTAATATATACGAAATGAACGCTGATTTTTAATAAAACGAGATCTGTCGAATATGAGAACAATAGACTTTCACGACCGGAAAACAAAATCCAGGCTGGCAAAGTCAGTCTAAGCAACGACACACATACCACTGATGATGCATGCCGCAGTAGCAGACGAAACGTTCAGTGCTCTAGGTCTATCAGATCAAAGACAATCAGCCCGAGTTTGTTTTCTCCGAAAATCTGTTGGGTTTTAATTTCTACATTAGATTCATTTGCTAATTTTCTGTGAATCGCATCACTGTTGTGGTATTAGACTCAACTGAACCTATATTAAAATTTTGAGTTTTGACTTCATTTCAGACATTTCTTTGAAATGACGACATATAAAATGTTCTAAAAGAAGTTGCCATTTGAATTTGGATGAATAAAATGCAAAGTTCTTTTTTTTGGCCCTATATGAGGTACATGAAAAATCGATTTTTAAAAGATAGGTTGTGCCTGCAGGTATAACATTTATGACGAAAAATGAAATAGTGAAGCTTTTTTGTACATTGCACAAGCTCAACTGTACGTAATAAATTTGAAAAAATCACTTTTCAGACAATGGTTATATTTGACCATTCTTGAACTTTTTTCTTACACTGTATTTACCAGTAATTTATATACCAAAATTTTAATGGTATTTCATCTACATATTCTGGATATTTTTTTCAATTGAAATTCAACAATATATAATTATATTGCTGTACAAGTCTTGAATTTTTCTCACAAACGAGAAAATACTAATAAATGTCTTGGAAAATATTTCCTTCTCATAAGTGATTCGTTAGCTTTATTTCAACCTAAGCAGAAAGTCATCTAAGAAGTATGTGACCCATTTTCTACAACTTTTTTATGAGCTATAATATTTACACTGCCTTCTGGAAGTCACAAATAAATTTAAATTTGATTAAGATACCACTGACACCCATTCTTAGAAAAGAAAATCCAAATATTAATTTCTCTATTCATTTTCTCTATATTCTCAATAATGGCTGTTGAAGAACAAGTGTTTCCTTGTTACCAAGAAAAAATTTTCCCCAGATCCTCAACGACATATGGAACTTCTTGTGAGGTATCTAGATTTAAAAAAGATACATGTGCTATGTCGTAATCAAAATATATTTATTTTTTGGTGGTCTTCCCCAATAGGTAGGTAGTATACAATAGAATAATTGCAGAGAATATGATTTTCCGGGAAAATTATCTTGAATATCTTCCAATCTAGTAGATCTGTTTCTCATCAAGACTACTTACCGTGTCTCAAGTCATTCAATACAATGGGAAAACTACATGAATTTAACTTCTAATTGCTCCCACATCCACCGTATTCGCCAGATTTGGCTACCAGTGACTAAGACCACAAACACCGTTAAGAAATTTCGCTCGAATGAATAGTGTATTGCTGAAAGTGAGGCCTATTTTCAAGCAATAGATAAATAGTTCAACAAAAGTGGTTATGAAATATAAGAGCGGCTCTTGATTGAGATTACGTTGATGAAATAAGCCAATTTTGACAAAATAAACTGCGTTTCCTTTCTTAGGTCCGGGACTTTTCAGCCTATTACATTTGCTACTGCGATCACATGGCATAGGCTACGCCCAAATTATTTCCTGAATGTTCATCGCCAATTGAGAATTCCTCTCGCCGATATCCGAACTCATGCTGGATTTACCGGCAGGGAAAAAGTTCAACATTCCGAGACCTTGAAAGCGCACCGTCTTTGGATCGTGAGAATGTTGCAGCGCCAGAACGCATTCCATTGGCGAACTGCGGCCAGACTGCTACAACTTTTTATGGGCCCATTTAAATAAGAAGAATATCACATTTGCCCTTATTCGTTGCTGCTGCAATTTACAATAGACGTAACTTATACTTTAATTTGTAATCGTTAGTACGTTTCGAGAGCGAATCACCCGCTGAGAAAGAGAGATAAACGGAATCTTTCTGCAACACTGATATACCTAGTCGATCTAATCGCACTCGGCAAGAAGGTTGGGAATCAAAACGCGTAGTTCGAAATGAAGTATGTTGACCGGTAACACGACCAGTACTACGAATAGCGATATTTTTAATAAACTGCTAACATTAGCGAAGCATGACACGGGATGTCTCACTCATGGTCGATTTATACTGTAAGTACAAGGTTTAAAGTGGTTTCAAATATAAAGTTCACATTTAATGACGAGTCCCGATGATACGGTAGGTAATCTTTGGTTTATGTAGAAAATCAGATACACAGGAATAGCCAAAGTAAGTGTCATAAGAATTTTATCAACTGAAATAATTCGACAAAACGTAAATGAGAGAATATTAATCGCTGCCACGCACTTGGATCATGCATCAATACTAAGGGCATTCTGTTGAACTGAAAAGTATATGCCAAGATAATAGTTATTTTTGAAAAGATAAAATAAAGTAATATGTAGTTGGGAATATATCCATACTTGCTAACATGAAAGTGAAGTCATTTTACAGATATCAGGGAATTTATTCTTTCAAACTATAATTGGTTACACAATGACTGACTTTCTTTCTATCTTCGGCAGTTTTCCAGATTTATATATGAAAAAGCAAAGAAAGAAGTCAAAAATTTTGTGTTTCCCAAAAACTATCAACTCTTTAAATACCCCATTTTCAACTTAAACGAAATTCCTATGGCTATTCCCACGGTTTGACTGTTTCTACGTAGTCAACGTAACAGGAGAAGATTTGTCTCCTCCGATGACATAAAATCCTAATTCTATGCAAGTTATACATATTTTCGACTGTCAAAACTTCAGAGAGTGGTTGATGAGGATTTCAAGGCAAAGACGGAATAGCACAGCAAAAACCAGTTTAAGAACTTGGACACTAATTATTTCTTGAAAGCTTTTATTGATGAAGAACAAACTTCTTCTGATTTGAGTTTTGTAGTATTGAACCGCAAAATAAACTCCCATTCTTTAGTTTGTGGACATAATATCATTCGTTTTACTCTGTTGGATAACTGCAAATTTCATGTGAGTCCTAATGAATCAGTTTTGCCACACTGATGAGACAAAAATTATGTTTATTTTCGTGATTATAGAATATTCTACAGTTCAATGTCGAATAAATACACGATACAAACAAATATTGAAGCAAAAGAGAGCTAGTGAAAATTATAGATGAGTCTAACGTGGTTGGTAGTGAATAACTATTTATAAAATTTTCAGAGAAAGTTTATTGTTTCCTACTCTCAAATAAGATGTGTGCTAGAAATAGTCATACTAAGGTGATTGTGGGAGCCATTAGTATATGGAGAAGCAATTATCTCACCCTCCAATAAAGCTTCAAGTAACAAAATTTGTAGATGAACAAGGGAACAGGCTCCAACATAGACTTTTGGGGAACCCCTAACCAAACAAACCATGTAGTTTCGCATTTTCAGTCAATTATGACGGCTCAAGGTCCATCATGAGCCAGTACGACCCTGGAAAGTCAGCGGTTAGAATGAAACGAGTAAATTCATTCACGCACACCACAACTTCGTTAAATTGTTGCCAATAAAAGGCCTGACAAAATATTCTCGGCATATTATTGGTACGCGAAACATGCGACTGGCCTCGTGTTGAAGATACAAGGTTAACCGATGACGTCAGAGTTCGACGACCGAATTTCGAGGGGTCTCACAAACTAATTTTGTTTATTGCAGAATTGCCGCAAATTAATACGAAACAATCGCCATTGCAGACGACATCCGCCGGCTCGTACTTTACGCAGAATTGCCATCAAGAGCGATATTGTTTCCAGACGTAACGATTATACTATTGGTTATAAATATTATCACAGCTGTTTTTAACGAGATATTTGATATGCGACTTCCTCTGCTTTTTTCTTCGACTACAACGATGAATTGTACCCCACAGAGTGGTATTTCATTCAAGGAAATTCGCACACGTTTTTGCAACGTTCAAATAAAACTGTGTCTAATGGAATCCCTGTGTTCTATTTTTGACATCAAAAAATTCTCTACTTCCTCTTTCACCCCGCCCCAGCTGCTGCTTGCAGTGAAAACTGAGTGAGAAAATCCTTTTTGACGGTGAATTCCACAAACAGACTGATTGAACAAAAAGTAATCCTGTGAATACATGCCTTCAACAGGTATGATCATAAGTGATAAAGGATAATTGCTAATGAAGTATTATCAGTGAGACGAATTGTATTATTGCACGATCGGATGCTTTGTGTGTGTCAATAGGAGTCCCACGGAGTAGCATTCTGGGTCCAATATTATTTATATTTATAAACGATATTAATGAGGTTATAGCAGACATAAACACTGCTCACATGATCAATTATGCTGATGATACCAACCTTCTATTAACAGGTGCAAACTTACCTGATATTGTAAAAAGGATAGCAAAATAACAGAACGATTTAAAGATTATTTTTTAGAGAATAGGTTAGTTCTGAACGATAGAAAAACAAATTGTATCATGTTCAAAATCAATAACAGTATAGAAACACAATAAAACATAATTTTGCACATTCAAAAAGTCATTTGCAATACTTCAGTGAAGTTCCTAGGCATAGACATTGATGACACTTCAAGTTGGACTAATCAGATATACAACCTTTGCCGTAAACTATCCTCGGTAACATATGCCATGAGAGTTCTAAAAAAATGTTGATCTTGAAACACTGGTTACAGTATATTATGCGAATTTTTATTCTGATATGAGACTAGGGAAAATCATCTGGGGCTCAAGTCATGGGCTAAATAGAGTTTTCATATGTCGAAAAAAATTATCAGAACAATGTTCAATATGAATACAAAGGATTCCTGCAGAGGAGCCTTTGAGATATGTAGACTACTTACTGTATCAGCAATCTTTATCTATAAATCAATTAAATTTATCATCAATCATCCAGGCCATTTTGACATACATCGCAAAACTCATATTTATGAGAAAAGACGAAAAAAACACTTCTCATATCCCATACATGCAAAATCCCTATATGAACGTAGCACTATCTATACTGGAATGAAATTTTATAATAATGTTCTGAAAAACATAAAAGATATTGTCGTTGCTAACAGATTTCTGTAATCTGTAAGAGAATTCTTATGTTATCAAGAGCCCTAAAATACTGAAGAATATTTTTTGGCCTGTAGAAATTTATGAATCAAATTTTATTCAAAATTGTGCTATGTATTCATAGAAATTATCTATACTTTCAATAATCATGCGCAATATGACGCACATTTTAAAATGTTTGTAATCGTGTTTGAAACTTGAAGCTACTCATTTTGAATGTTTCATTTTTAGATTTATATGTACATACATTTAATATTTTTACAATTTTCCTTTTGACGCATTTTTCAGACAAAAATATTCTACCACTCCTGTGAATGATTATAAAATACTCTGTTGAAATAAATATATCTATCTATCTATTGATGATTGATTGGGTGACTCTTTAGCTATTTTCAATTCTACAGGTTAGTCTGTTGTTTAACAACTTGTAAGTAACAGTTCATGTCCACAAATTTTGAAAACACTGAGGTCAGGTTACGTTAGGTTCATTATTTCGGATTCTTTGCAAATATTGAAAAAATTCATTATACAGTCAGAAAATCCAGTCACTATTGAAAGACTTGGGGCCTTGTAGAACCTTTTTTGCAACAGTGGTGCTATTAACAAAAAATTGTCAAAAACTATCAAAAATTTTAGTCATTCAATTGATATTTTGCAATATGAATTGACAATTGGAGAAAAAACTTTTTCCATAACTTTTCACGATATTCAAAGAAATAACCACACTAGCCACACTGTATATCTCCTTTGTCCCAACGACTTTAAACGTATGTTAATTGTTTCAATACTGATTTTCCATAAATACCACCCACAGAAGAAATTGAACCTATCAATAAAAACCTGCCTCAAGCTACAACGGCGTTTATCCGATGAATCTTTTGTGAAAACCACGTCAAAACACGACTCTGTGGTCAGGTTAACCCTGTAAAACAAAGTCGGCGACCAGGGGGCTGCTGCGCTTAGGAATTTAGTTCAATGCCTCTGTGGGCCACCCGCAGATCATACAGTATCGTACTCGCACCTTGGTCCAGGTAAAAAAGGAAAAAGTGATAGGCTTGGTACTACGATGGGGTACTATTTATATTTCGAGAATAGTTTTGTTTTTCGAAATATTCCCCTTGATGATCAATATACTTTTGCATTCCATCATTTGTCAAAGCAGTTTTTCCACTCCTCTTAAGACACCCCCAAAACATGGAAATTGAATGCTTCAACTGTTTCTTCGGTGCTCGTAAATCGTTTACCACGCAGTTTACCTTTGATATTCGAAAACGAGAAGAAGTCATTGGGTGCCAAATTAGGACTGTACGGAGGATGAGTCATCAATTGGATGTTTTGACTGCTCAAAAATTCACAAGTTTGACTAGATGTGTGAGAGCTCGCGTGTCATGATGGAGAACGATTGAAATTACTATACCAGCCATGTACTGTGGTTTCTGATGGTACTTTATCGCCAAATAAATAACTAGAGTTCATCGACACATTCTTGTTGAGATAATCCATGCCAAAAGTTGTGAAAAACCTCCTCTTTAAATTTTCATTTTTTGGTCAAATTAATTTTCTTATCCCACTTTGAACAAAACAAATAGCACTTGTACATCAAAATGTTCTGAGTAAGTTTATGCTATAAAATGTCAAACTTTATTATGGTGTTGCCACATTTTAACTATCGACGTTAGTGTTGCCAGTTCCCGAAATATAAATAGCACCCCGTTGTATAGTTCTCAGAGCCAAAAATTGGTACAGATTTCGAATGAATTGTTGTCAATGAAATACCAAAAGTTCCAGTCGATTCGTCTGCAAATATTGTTCTCACCATTCCTGAGATATCGCTATTCCAAAATCAAGTATCCAAAAAGGTGTGATAAATGAATGGATAATGAAATTAACTGTTAAAATGCTCTCAAGCATGAGTAACATCATTAAAGTTCAAGATGAGAAGGCAACCTATGCAACTAGAATCTTTATTCACTATTCAATGCAACTAGAATGCGGTAATCACAAAAGTCAGCAGGATATGAACCAACAAAAATTCCTGGTAAATACAAGTATCTTATCATTAACAGGTCATGTGGAAAATTTATATACTGAATTTCTATGATAGTAGGCATCAAATTCTCAGGAATATTATTGCACTAAAACTATTATGGAATAATATTATAACCAAACATTTCAATAAAGCAAGATGATAATGGTTATAATTTCTCAAACTTGACTCAGCAACAAAAATACTATCGTTGTTGGTGAAGATATTAATTCATTAATACCAATGATTGCACACACTCAACATGATGGGATTATATATCATTTGAAACCTGGAAAGACATTGCAAAAAATATATCCTTCGTAAAGATTAAGAAAGAAAACACTCGAAAAATACATTAGAGTAACATTTAAAAATTATATATCAGATTCAAATTTTCGTGATAAATAATTCATTTCACTTCCATCATCATAAATAGTACCAATCAATATATTATTGTTTGATAAAAGAGAATTACAATAGATCGTGGAGTATACGTTTTGAGGAAAGCACATTTGAAAAATGTGTGTACGACTACAGATGCTGGGATATATGTACATCTGTACATATTATGTAAAATACGAGTTCTTCAACTCTTGAAGTGACTTGATAATTTGTAGGAAAAAGAGTGAAGTAACAATTTTTTTAATTAATTGCACAATCTGTCACTTTTATCTGATCTATTTCTACGAAAATATTTTCAGCAAGAATTGTATCGGTGGGGACTTTTGATATTTCATTCATAGGAGTGTTTTCAAAACCTGTACCAATTTTCAGCTCTTTGCAAATTATTGTCCGTTGGAATCTCTATTTTACTGGACTATCTCGACCATCTGCGAGGGAAAAACGGCATACGCATTGAAGATCGGCATTAGGGAGCCTGCCTGTACCTCAACAGACTAATAAAATCGGCTGTGTGTTATGGAAAAACGCAAACACCCACAGCATTCTCGGTTTTATAGTTTTACCGAGAGAAGGTAACAATCAACAATAGACGTAGTAGACGTAGTAGACGTTTCATGGGAAATTCTTCGAGTTTCTATTTTTTTAAAACTGTGGTCCCGCCTGGGTCGATCCTTTATGTGTCGTTGTGGTGAGCACTATAACTATTATCTATTAGTCCAGGGCGGTTATGTTTTCCAGGTTACGAAATTTCATTTTTAGTCAAACTGTATTTCGTGCACTTTTCCTTTTATGACCTTTACCCATTTATGACAATTCCTAAATGTCCCAAAAATTCTGGAAGTACGTTTTCTAATTCCAAATTTGAAATGCAATTTTTATCTTTCTATCGATAGGTTGAAAAAATATTTTTTTACAATAAAATAAAGGCCAACTGAAAAGCATGCAGCAATTTAATTTGCACAAGGGTCACTATATTCAAACGTCTGTTAAAAACAGACTTTTTTGATGCATTAAAATAAGGATCTCTTACTTTTCTGTCATGTCAAAATTATTAAGGAAACTCTCAAACGTACCGTAAACTCTTATTTCACAAATTTCGGATGAAATATTTGTTATTACAGTATCGTCATCATTATTTTGAATTGACGTTGAATTGAATTGACGTAGGTAAGAATAATGTCTACAATGAAATATTGGAGAATGTCCGCCTGCAATTAGGATAGAAATAATCTTCGAACAAAATAATAAACCCTCAATTATAAAACATCCAATGAATATTTAACACAAGATTGAGGGTGAATAGGGTCAATACTCCTTAACAATAGGTAACTTCATCTGTGAAGACAAGCTTCTTGATTTGATGTCCTAAGCAAATAATTAAATCCTTTTTCAGGCGGCTTTTTGCCCAATAATCCAGGAAGAATCCATTATATTCACCAGTGATGATCCGAAGATTTTATTTGTCAGAAATTGCAGATAAACTACCTGTTTGAACGATATACAATTATTTCCTCCGCTGAACCAGTTATCATCTAGAATAAAAGCTTTACTTCGTTGAATTCAATTTATTTTCAATGACAAACGCTTGTAATATAATAAAGGTACACAAAAATCGTGAGTTCTCAGGCAGTTCCGCTTCCTCGAAATGAGTTCCCCTTTGCTTCATCTGATTGTCAAACAAAGTTATGAATTGAACACGTAATATTCTGCGGAATTGAAATAACCTTCAATAGATAAGGTATTCAGTATGTACAGAATCAGAACTGACTCGGATAATCCAAACTAGAACCAGGAAAACATTATGAAATAAAGAATTGTATTACTGGCATAGAAGGGAATATTGTCGTTTGCTAAAAAATGCCAGTATAGCAAATTTCTAAATGTAAAACAAAATCAATATTTTGTCAATATATTATGTTCATAAATTGTAACGGGAGTTTCAAACTTTGCTTCACCAAGTACATTTCACTGAATACAGTTCTGAACTTTCAATTATTATTATAGATTTTGAAGAATTCAAACGAAGTAGATGTTTGACAAGAATTAGATTTTACTTTAAGATTAGTTTTCTGGAAATAATATACCAATCTAGAAGTCTTCAACGTCTATGAATTATTTTAAATATCATGCCATGAAAAAGTAAAAGTTTTGATAAAATATTTATCCATTTTTATGCAAATCCTAATGCCATTCATAGTATCCGTATTATAATTCTCTTGGTTATATTTCAAGTTCTATAACTTTTTCCGCAAGGTCCATATAATCATATAGATGGTTACAAAATAGTGAACTATTATTTCTTGATACATCAATCGTTTATCAAATATAAAAGGTATACAGAAATCATTTTAATTCCTTTATACTTGTCTGATTATGGCACTTGTCTACCACAGTATTGTATGGCACTATTCATCTTGTGAAATAAATGAACCAATGGAACAATAACATGTCTTTTTATAATCCTCCAATAGATGATATATAGATAACAACTCAATATGTAATTTTTTTCTATTCCAAATGGAATCTAAAAAACTCGATTGAAAAATTTAACGAATGTAATTTTTATCGCATTGAATCGTCACGATAGTTTGTGTCCGAAAATATAAGTAACAAATGAATTTTCTCCCCACAGTGGAAAAAATTTCCACAGGAAAATGTAGAGAAGAAAAATCCACGGAAAATTTCAAGCTATGTGATAAAAATATAAAAAAGCTAGCAAAGGTATAATATAGATATAAATTGACTATGTTGTCGATTTGAATGAACTGAAAGGAACATATAAGTAAACAATTTCATTGCAGATAAATAATCCCTCATTTTTATCGTGCTTATAATTTCATTACTTTTTCAAAAACAATCAACTTCCTTACTTGAAATTCTTTGATTTTTTATATTCTACTGATCTGAAATTTATGAAAATATGAATGGTTCAGTCAACAAACAGAACAAATATAATTTAGACACGCGAACAATTACCATGAAAAGTGCAATATCCGTAATGGAAAGTAATTTTAATTTTTTCCCTGGCAACTTCGCCAAAAATTCAACTCTGTTATCGTAAATTATTAATAATATATTTTTTTCTGGAAACTGGAAGTTGTATCTATGAAAAAAACAATTTAAAGAATGGAGATATTTTGATGGACCATGTTAGGAATCACATGTTAAAGGTTAGACCTCGTTAGTCCTCAGATCGCACAAGTTTCTCAACTTCTGAGAGTTTGTATGTGGGCGACAGCTGATTAACGGAAAAACAGATTTTCAACAGAACAGATTTCAAACAGATTTATTAAAAAACTGAACATGGTATGTCAATGTTTGAAATTAATTTTTTTTTTTGATCACAAAAACTTTTCAAATACTAGTGTGGGAGATTTTTCACATTTTGCTATAGCATATTTTACTAGAAATGGAAGAAAGGGTTCATAATTCTTCAGGTATTTTCACTGTTTCAAAATCCTATCTATTTTCCCTGTAATACTGAATTTCTTTGAGTATTTCATCATGATTTGATTTTTCTTAATTCGTTTATTTGTTTGTTTCTTCCATCTAGTATACTTATTATCAATATTTTTAACAGGTAAATAGCTTGGTGGTTATAACCTTTCTTTATCTCAGTCGTAATCAATCTATGTCATTTTTGAAGTTGTTATCCAAACAGATAATCTGAAGCGTTTGGATTTTCTCCTAAAAGCGTCCCGAATGTTGAAGTTATCTCAAATGAACACAAGAAATCATCACTTCGGTTCACTACTCGTATAATCCAGCCTGAACTTAAGGGTGTTCTACAACTCTTCCACCCGATCTCTGTTATGTTCTCCCTACCAACAAACCCCATCCGAGCCCCCCGATTCGCATCAATCATCGAAACAATTCGCGTATTGTAGATTCTAACCCGTTCAAAGACACAAGGCGGCCAGTTGGGTTCATCCTTGACCATACTCCTCGCGTATTTGTTATACTCTAGGTATGTTGTAAGACGCCGACAGAGACCATCTGAAAATACGCCATCGGCCGCGAATAGCCAGACAAGTGTCAGACGAGCCGGAGCAGTGTGGGAAACTGAACCATCGAAATCGAGAGTTTCATTCGGCTCTGGGGCCACACTAAGGTTGTGTGGTATTCGCGGATCAACAAAGCAGAGGCGGCGCCCATGAAGGGCTTTCCAGTAGTTCAGGAAGTGGATTATTAAACGAACTTAAGTCTCTGTTTTCGAAGCCAGTATAGAAAAACATGTCGAAGAGAAATATCAGACCCACATTAATATGTCAGTCATAAAGGGCACGTTATGCTGAAATAATTTTCAATGAGTTCAATAGAAAAATCTTAGGTTGAATTCTGTATACTACTATGATCTTCGTAGTGGTATCCTTCATATCACAAAATTTTCAGGTACTCATTAGGAATTAGCCAACTCAAATTGAACTGTGGCTGCTTCTCATCTCACCTTTTTAGAACAAAGGTAATGTGATGTAATGATGATAATTATAGTCCCACAATGAATTTCACTCGGTAACTACGCAGTGGCTTCATAATAATTATTATGAATAAAATGAACCAAATTAGAGAGATATTCTCGCACTAATTTAAATTCTAACACCGTGGTTGGTGAATAGACTACTTGTACACTTCATTTCTTTTCCTAAATGAAACTGATGTATTAATTTGTTCTTTCCAAATGTTCCCCAAGGCAACACTTCCAGTTGAACTAGAAATCGTATCGTATTAAATATATTGACTGCATGGAACTATAGCACCGAATAAAATATTCAATATTCTACTCTTTTTGAATTTTGACGATAAATGACGAATGTGTCAGGAATATATGCGTACTTGCTAGCTTGAATAAGATATCACACTGTGAAAATGCCTACGAATTTTGACATCTTAGCATTTTTCTGCTTAATAACACGATGACATTTATATTTTTTCATTAGATGACAAAAACGGCCATTTTTGATACGGGAGGGTCAAAAATATATTTTTTAAATGCCCGCCCATATTAAGTTCTAAGGAAAATTTCTGTTATTGAAAATCATTCACGAAAGGCACCATCACTTTGAAGTTATTAGGTGCCTGTACATTCTCAATTCTATATTATATATTATTGAACTATTGAAATATTTTCTGAAATAACGTAGGTATATTAAATTTCTATTCCCATAAAAAACGCCGTTTGCAAAGACTTCGTCGTAACCACTATAGACAATTAACTATATGATCACCTGAGAATAATTTTGGGATAGGTACAGTAGCAAAAGAACACTTCAATTTTTTCATGTTGGTAAAAACCAACAAACTGATCGAAACTTTCATAAAAATAAAAGAAATCAAATATATCAATAAAACTACTTTCTACCAAAAGTAAAACGAATAAAAAAGGGTTTTGGCCAAACAATAATCAATTCATGGATTTTTTTTACATAATTTTTCGATACCAAGTCTTAATATCTTGGAAATCAAACAATTTCAAACATGCAAAAGATGAGGAAGCCTAAATATTAATACACATGTAATGGGGCTACGGCAAAAATCTCGTAGAAAACCATGCATATCAGATTTTCCCGTATATGAGAGTGAAATAAATTGACCACTGGGGTGAAGTGGTCACTGTCGTATACTGACTGGATGCTGTTCCAATCTGTTGAATATCAGTTAATGAGATTTTTCAAATTTTCCCAATTGCCACTGCTAATGTGAAAAATGAATGCATATAGTTATTGTGTCGTTGAATTAGCTTTTCGTTAAAAATCCAATTTTTTAAATGACATTGACGAAAGTTCATTATTTAGTCTAAAAATAATACATTATATCTATGATTGAAGTAGAATGTTGTCATTGAAGGCAGTTTGCGATTATATAAAGCAATTCCTGACCGCTTCACCCCAAAGTATGAGGCAAAGTAGCCATTTTGCAATAGCTGGTGATAACAAAAATGTTATTCAGTATATAACTGATTCGTTGATTCCACACCAAATTTTATACATAGTAAATAGTTTTTGTGAATGAATTTTCTGTTACTAAGTTCACTGGCAAAGGTTTTTCCCTAGAGAGACCGCTTTACTCATCTCAGCTATTTAAAAAAATTCCATGAAAGGAGAATAAATCTGTCTTCTTGTCGAGCCATAGAAATAATAGTTTCTCAATGAGAACAATTTTGATATATTATTGGGTACGTTTCAAGGTATTTCAAAATATCAAACACCCAAAAGATTAGGATATTTTTAAATTGGTATTGAATTCCGGAAAACCTCGCAAACCCATATGAATTTTCCTTCGAGTTTTCCGGAACTCAAGACCCCCCAAGATACGCCCATGCGTCCGGGCGGACCTTGGCCATACATTACGAGCCATTCGTCTTTGTGTTGAACCGCAAAGCTTCGTAATATTCAGGCCTCATACGAAGGCCAAGAGAAGGAATGGCAAAAAAATATCGGTACGTACCTCTGGCGCAAAGGGTGATCAGAGTTTTGGCGTGGTTCAGGACCATCTCGGGCCTGATCATCCAATTGTCCTCCATCGGCAGCCTGTTGAGGAGGTGTTTGAGGAAGTCGTGGGGGGTTACGGATGCGATGTCCCATTTCAGTTTACTCAACACTAAAAGTTCCCAACTCTGCAAAATAAAAGACGGGATCAGATTCGGTTGGCAGTGGTTCACACGTTTCACGTCTCGTCGAGGACGTTCACATCGTCGTATTAAAAATTCGTTGAAGGAATGTTTGGGTTATGCCATGTACAGGAGTCGACAAAAGTGATTATCGAGAATGTATTGGATATTCATTCACAGACTGGGCTATCGTAAACGTACTTTGCTATGCATGTATGCTAGGGAAAGAATTTTCTGCAGAAATCAAAAAACACGTCAAGTATATTTGTAAAGGAAGAGCAATCCCCCTTTTTCAAATGAGCAGGAAAGTTTAATGAAACCTCATTAAGTAGGGCTATCAATTATCTATCCTTTATTTAAATTGAAGGCGTTATATTTTTAGGAGTGAATGATTTTTGGGAAAGAAAGTTTTTGGCTTGTTACTACTCCATCTTGATACAAAAAAAATGTGGGAATCTTGCAAAGGAAGGAAGGAAGCAATCATTTTTAAAAGAAGTTACTACAATCATAGATGTGTAGATCATGCAAAGAAGTAACTTTCAGACACAAAATGCAAACAGTTTGAAAATAAATAAAAATTAAAGCCAGAATATTATATTTCCAGCAACTGTTGGTAGATGAAGTGATGGTGGCCTCAGCTAGAATGCACATATTTATTTATTTATTTATTTCATACATTATTCTACAGGATGAATCTAATTACAAAATTTGGAAAAGCCATGGCATTTACAAATATGTACTTACATAACATAAACTGTGAATCTATATATTATAGAGTAAATTAAACGTAAAACAGAACTGTTAGTTAGCTAAGAAATGTCTTTTGTAGGCTTCTAGTTGATAGTAGGGACTCCACACAACAGATGCATTTTCCAGACTAGATCGAACAAAAGTAAAATAAAGTAATTTCAACGTTGAAACTTTTTCGAAGTCTTTAGTATTTCTAACTAAGAATCCATACATGTGATAAGCAGCTGTCAGAGTAGTGTCAATATGTTAATTGAAAGAGAGGAATGAATCAAAAGTAACACCTAGATCAGTGAGTATGTCAGGACGCTCTAGAACTTGATTGTTTATGACGTGGTTGTGTAATGTCAGATTCGCTTTCAGTGAGTAAGACATTACATTACATTTGTGTATGTTGAGAGACAGATTATTATTTCGACACCATATAGCAACACGATTTTGAACTTTGGTGTGAGAAAGAAATTCATGCGCCATCCATACCCCTTTTCATTGAATATAAAATAAAACCGCTCCTCTCAGTATTCAGCTCTTTCATCTATTTCCCACACAATCAAGTAGGCACCTCAAATAGAAGTTCACCCCACCATAAATATGCTTTTCTCTGTGGATCTGATCAGAACCCTTTTTTATACACACAAATGGAGCAACAGAAACGCCTCTGGTTATTAACAAATCCCAAAAATTGTTAAATTCAAAGCTCTGTTTACTGGTTAATTATTATATTGACCCGTTAATACTTCAACTTTTGTCAAAACACACTTGGATTAAGATACAACTTTTCGATAATGCACAAACTAGAACTCTCCCTCTTTCTCTCTGTTAGTTCGACTGGTTAAAAGCTAAACTGATCACTATGAGTTTATTGATTATCTCAAATGAACTCGTCCAATTACCTAGCTGGGTTTTCGCTGATGCAGTTCTACAAGTGTAAATACTTGTTTGTTTTAACCGTGTTTTTTTAAGAAACACAAGCACTACAGTAAACTCCTTGAGGGTCTCTGAGAACGGTGCCTGTGCAAAAGTGGCGATTAACGTTGGGTATGAATCGCTAGAGATTCAGTTCAATGTTCTCAGGAAGTTTATTCCACATAAACGCAGTTGTCCAAATGGAAGAGTTCTTAAACAGTGAAATTTGAGGTGTACTGCGATGAACCTCAAAATGATGAGCAGCCACAATCCGTCACGTATTTCTAATATGTTCCGCTCTTGGTG
The DNA here is from genome assembly GCA_015342045.1 of Leptinotarsa lineolata. Lineage (NCBI taxonomy): Eukaryota > Metazoa > Arthropoda > Insecta > Coleoptera > Chrysomelidae > Leptinotarsa > Leptinotarsa lineolata. The sequence goes on along the minus strand of WOGR01000166.1, from coordinate 3,383 downwards.
GAATCAAATGTGCTTCACCTCCCGTGGAGACAAATCTCCAACTTCTCTTCGATGTTCCAGACCATCAAGGTTGCAAGCGATGTTTGCGTCTCCAATCAGGCAGATGGTTCTTTTCTGGATGGAAGCCAGCAGCTTAGAGGCGGAGCTTCATACATGAGAACAATACCCCAAAGAAGGTGTGATCTTAGCTTTATAAAGCATCAAAAGTTGCTGAGGTGTGTACAGTTTTCTGGTTCGGAATAGTGTTCCAAGCTTTTGAGAAAGAGCCTTTGCATTTCCAGCGACATGATTCTGCCAACATAGATATTGGTGTCTATTTTAACCCCCAACAAACTTATCGAAGCAGAAAGCAGAATTGTCTGTCCTAACATTATTATATTCAGTTCGGAGAAATTTATCTTTTTGGAGAAAACCGATGCCTGAGTTTTCGTGGAATTGAATTAAACCTGGTTACTTTCACCCCAATTAAAAATTACTTCTAGATCCTCATTAAGATATGCAACCTTTTGCTGCTGCTGAAGATATGCATCAGCAGCCTGTGCATTAGAGCCATGTAACCTTTTCTATGTTAAGGACTTTTGTAAAAGACCTGCTACAAAAGTACATGTACATGTATTTGATAAATATGTCTGTACTTATGTCTATAAACACAAGATCCTAGAACGTGTGGATTGTTAATTTTAGAAGTTTCCTTCTGTGCTTTGCATTTTTCTCGAAATACATTGTTGATATTTTAAGGTTCCATATCTTTGAGTGGACCGTTTTCCGAAAGCAATGCAGCAATAGATAGGAAACTGAAGCACTTTTCAATTAACTAATATAACTCGACCCTTATTATTTGAAACAAATTGGGGAATAACACATGGAGGGTTGAAATTTGCCCCATTGCACTGTTTTATTTTTTGATTGTTTGTACCCTGATAGTTATGCATTGCGATATGATAGCCCACCCTGTATATGAATAATGTGTAGGCCTAGGCAATATATCACTACTGTTCTCTATTCAAGAGTTGAGACCTCGTTATTTCCTAGTTCGTGAAAGTTTCGATTCTGCGGGTTGTCGTTCGTAAGTAGAAGTCTACTTCACTCCATCATTATTTTCATGCATATTCATTTATATTTATAAAATATATTTCAACAATTTGATCCTGATGTTTTTAAAACAATTATTCCCGCGAACACTGGTGAAGCAACCACCAAAAATTAAGACTGAAATGATAAAAGTAAACAATTTGTTTAGCTTTGGGACCCATTTTGTGATACATTTGTTTTATGGAACTCAAAAAAAAAAGATTTAATTGCTTTTGTTCAGAAGCCAGTTCCTTGCAAGAGATTCGGGTGAAAATGAAAACAGTAGTTACATTTCTGCAAGTTTCCCCCCATATTATAAAATATTATTTGAAGTCTCTCTGCAATAATCGTGAATCAACGATCTCTTTGAAATTTCTTCAAAACAATACCGACACATCGATTCCTATATCAGCAAATTGAAACAAAATATGCATTTTAGCCTCATTTCCTTTGTTATCTCTTTCGCATTCCAATTGACTGCAATCATATCATAAACATTCGGGAATCAGAAAGTCCCGACATTATTATTAGCACGACTGAACCGGAAGCAGACAGCAAAAATATGATAAGATAAATCGTAACGATTGGCAATCGACAGGATCTCTGTCAACTGTCGGGTGATGGGAAAGGAAACGAGAAAACGACGGGTGCTTAACAGAAAACCGCAAATCGCCAATAACAACAAGGTATCGCCATCGTCCATAGATATTCTAATCTATGGACGATGGTATCGCAAGAAATGATGAGAAACAATACTTTGAAGAGTGGGATGAAATAGTTATACAAATAAATCAATACATATAAGAAAAGGGTAACTGACCGATATTTATATTTGGAGAATATTCTAGATATTTATATTTGGAGAATATTCTAGAAATATCGGTCAGTTACCCTTTTCTTATATGTATTGATTTATATAACTATTTCATCCCACTCTTCAAAGTATTGTTTCTCATCATTTCTTGCGATACCTTGTTGTTATTGACTAGAAATACTAGTTTTATCAAAAAACAGAACTCGAAACCATGATTTTCAGAATTGTTGCTATACTCAACAATCAGTGTTGGATTTATTTCAATTTGTTCATAAATAAAACAGTTGTCAATTTGAACAATCACATCAAACTTTTGTTGAATAAAAACTATAGAAATACCATTCAATTGTTCTAGCTGAAACTTTGGTTAACTATATTTGATGTTTGTGAAACGATTGTCTTATAAATCGAATATAGGCAAATATATGACATCTTATTTATTTCACTTAGGGAAAAATTAATTCCTACTTTTATGGGGTAGTATAACGTAAACAAATTTCAGATATATTCTCAAGGAATAGTTATATACTATACTACACTACATATAGTTGAAGATATGGGGTCAGTTATATTTTGTAAAAACTGATAATTAAATATTGAATCGCTAATAATATCACGAATTCCAAACACTAAAATTATGTCATCACAATATATGACAAAAAATATGTTGGCCAAATTGAAAAAGCCATGAAAACGTGTTTCAACAAGGACTCTGCGCATACCCGATTTGAAAGGTCGGAAAAATATATGTCGCTTGAAATAATGAACACCGTTATGAAACATCAGATGTATTTATTAATCTGAATACAACTGCTACATAATACATAGCAAAGTAGAGTGCTGAAAAGGCCTACGAAGCTTTCACTCAAATTCATTCGCATTGAGGAAAGACTATCAACATGCTTGAATTAATTGTGAATTGATTTGTAACTGAATGGGACACTATTACTTTTTGATTTTTCGTACGGAATAAGTAACTTAGCATCTTCTATATCTAATATCCTCAAATTTCGTTTTTATATGGGCGCACGCTTATGGTAAAAGAACGAAATCGGCTTCGCACTTCGTTTCGAGGTCACCGAAAACTTTGTGAATTTATGACTTACTTATTGACTTACTGGTTGATACTTGCGATGCACTGTTTGGATCCTTTGGTGTAGTAATGAATCTTACTGGAGTTATATCCTAACACCAAACCGTTATTTTTAACTCCACGACACGTTGATGTTAATTTTTATTGTCATAATCATTGAGGAAAAGACAGTTTTTATAGCTGCTCTCACGAAATATAGGGATCACTGTCGTCCACTTTTCAAAAAAACCCTGCCTGTTCCATTTATATTTCACTATTCTACATATTCATTAATATGTGTCTTTTGCATTCCAAATAGATATAAATATTTCATCATTTTCAATTTTAATGCGTTTGATATGCATATTTTTATATAATTTGTGTGTAATATGAGTCAATGTATATATGTATCCGGGTACCTTATAT
>WOGR01000165.1:0-29507 GCA_015342045.1 Leptinotarsa lineolata | reverse complement strand
ATAAGAGGCATATTATTTTATTATTTGTTTTTTGGAAACTCTGACTTTGAAAGTCGAAACTTTGCCTTAAACTTGAGGTTTCGAGATTAAAGTCGTAATTTCAACTTCATTTTCGGAACTTCGACTTTGGTCGCGAAATTTCGACTTTATCCTCGCAATTTTGACTTTAGCTGCCAAATTTCAACTTCAAACTCGTAATGCCGATTATTGAAATCACGACTTCAATATCAAAATTTCGACTTTGAACTCAAATTTTCATTTACTGAATCATTTTTAACAATACATATGAAATATGTATAAGAATAAGAAAACATATAGAAACATATTTAAGATTATCCATCGGGTGCCTCTTATCCGAGACAGCAATTTTGGCTGTGCTCGACCACAAATAAATAAGAAAAGAAGAAGTAGAATGACATTATTTCTCTTGAGAAAAAGTGTCGACAAAATTGAATAAAAGTAAAGAATTTATCGTTCGGTTTCGTTTGTGATATGGTGGTGGACGGACGTGCCGATAACGATCGTCTACAAATAAGGTACGCGGATACCATTGTTGGAGATGAAACTCGCTTTGTATTGTGACTGCCCGCCGTAATAGAACGTCCCATCAATAAAATAACTATTTTTGTGAAAAGTCCTATAAGTGTATTGTAACGTTCCGTTTTTCCATTAGTAATTTCATATTGTTTGTGACACAATCTGAAAACAAAAAAAATCTTTTCACTTTCAATCTCAAGTTGTGAACTATAACATACCCAATATTTAAATTCTTATTTTTATTTTCACAGATCTGGGATTCTTCTGAACAGTATTCGGTAGCGCTACCCAACAAAAATAAATCGTAATATTGACATTTAAAAGTCATATCAGTTGTTTTGATTAATTCATTCTGTATCAAGGTTAGATATGCAATTAGACGTCAGATAAATAGTCTTCTTCTTTTGTTCACTAACAGATTCCATTGTCAAAGAGTACCTAATGGCATATAGTCAGGGAATTCATTTTTCCAGTGTGAGGTCAATTTAGAAGTTAGACACAGAGAGACAGAGAGATGCATATTTTTATGTCATTCTTAGTATCGGTGGACTTTGTTTATATGTCTATTTTATTACGATACAACTATTATTGCGGTGATAATTTGATACCATTTTGTTTTATCCTCAAAATAGGCCTCAGTTCGATGATTATCCCTCCATCTGCGCTGATTTTTTCCAGCGAGCATTGTCTTGAGGTCTGAAAGGAGGAAAAAGTCGCTGGGGAACAGATCTGGAGAATATGGTGGATGTGGAAGTAATTCGAAGCCCAATTTCGTCCAATAATGCTATGTTATAGTCGCTGTTGATGGTTTCTACCTTTTCAAGATAGTCGATGAGTACCATGCACATCCCAAAATACTGAACTATTACCTTCTCAGATGATGATCGTTTTGACTCTGATGTGAAATAATGGAGCTATGTTTCATCCATTGTCATATATCGACGCCTTAAGGTTAACTGAAATCATACCTATGTATGTGTGTTAGTTCAAGTGTATTACATTTTATCTAATGATGATTTTCAACCAAATATTATGTTTCTTTATCATTTTGTTGCATATTAGAAGTTACATACCCATACATACCCATTTGTGATACAACTTCAGTATATTTCATTTCAATTCATTAAAATGATATTGCAAAGTGTTTTTGATACCTCAACTCACGAAATACCAACAAGAAAGGCCAAGAATATGTGGTATTATTGAAAAAGGAGATGAACGACATTTTGAGACTTTCATTTGAAATTTTGAGGGTTGGGTCTCTCATCTGCTAGTGAGATGATGTATTTTAATTAAAAGCCAGTTCACAAAATATCCCTCTTGAAATAAGATTGGACTTTTTGCATTTCTATAGTGTCATATTAGAGAGGGTGGTATGTTTTCATATTGACACACTGTATATGGTATTTCATTAATACTGACCTAGTAGTTTAGTCATGCTTCTTTTCGGTGCCCTGTATGTTCATGAATAATTTGAAAAATCCCAATACATTGGTGTATCTGAAACTTATTTATGAAATATCGGTTGATTACTTCACTCCTCAACCTTAAATTTCTATTGGATGTGACGCACACTGTATCTGTTTCTGCATGACTGCTGATGTGCTGATGAAAGAAGTACGCAACTGAAACAAAATTAACACAAACTGTCTGAAAAATTTTCACATATTGATGGTGACACATTTTGTCTCAAAAAACAAAGTAACAATTCAGTTCCAATTATGTTTCAATAATAGAAAGTGCAGATTTTTTCAACATTTGATTTATTCGAGGTTACAAAGTAATGTCTAGGATGATTGTGTAAAGTAGAGAAAATTTATTAGGAAATACTTGTTTTACAAGTGCGCATTGTTTGGTTGACCGAAACCGAAATTTTCACCGTGTAATTATATCGAGAAGAGTAAATGGGTCGATCTTTAAAAGCTCTGCAAAATTGTAACGGAGTTAACCGCAAAACCAATTGAAAAAAGTATTCAAAATAAAATAACTTACAACCAAAGTTGATGATTCATTTCGGAATAGGAATGCTACTTTACTAATATTCAAAAAATATCAAAAAAATATCAAACATCAACTGTTATATGATCAAGTATCTGTATCATTTGTTGTGTTATACCATTGACTCCACCTACGTACCGCCTTCAAAGGTAGTAGTCAGACTTGTGTGTCATGACAGCACCTTGACGAAGGATAAGATTCCCCAATGAAAATATTAAAGTTGTAGAACATAAAAGAATGTTCGAATGTGGTACACAGGGTGTTCCAAATTGAGTCGGAACCATTGTCAACTCCGTTATTATATAAGCTACTAATTCGGTTAAGTAGGCAAAATGATCTTCTCGATGCCAAAAACGAAAAAAAATGACAGTCGCGTTTTCGAAATATTTCATTCCCATTCTTTTACGCCACTGAAATTATGTGCTGGTGCTCCATCCTGCTGAAAATAGATCATCTGACGAGCCTCCAGGTCAAGATCATCGAAAAACTCTTCCAACACTCCTGTTAATAAATTATTACAGGGTCCGTTCGGAGAACCATTTTCTCAATATTTTATAGCTCTTCATTTTAACAAATGAAGAGCTGTTGTACTAGTGAAATAAATAAATATTTCTACATAAGGTGATATGAGCTTTGTTGTTGATAATGTTATTACGAATCGTAATGTATGATAAAATATAGGGTGCTCTATTTAAAAAATATCATTTTTTGAATTATTTTGAAAACGAAACTGTGGATTTTTTTGTTTTCGGCATCTAGAAAGCCATCGAGAATACTTCTAGTTTGCCCATTTGATCAAATCCGTAGCATCAATAATAACGGAGTTGGCAATGGTGTCGACTGGATTTGGAACACTCATGTACGGGTGAGTAACGATATGCTAGGTAAGAGTAGCATGATACATAAAAATATCTTCAAGTCGTCTGCAAAAAGTGAGTTGCCACACGAAAGCTCGGAGGTGAGATCATTTATGAAGAATAGAAAAAGCAGGGGTCCCAGATTGAAGCCTTGTGGCCCACTGGATAGTGATAAGTATGGTGCTGATGCAAATCCATCAAAAATAACAAAATTGGTTCGATGACCCAAATAAGAGCGTAGAACTTGAGTAAGAGAAAGATTTGAGCTATTTTCTTTAGTAAGATTGAGTGACTAATTCTGTCTGAAGCCTTTGCAAATTCTGTGTATATAACGTCAACTTGCCCTTTCCTGTCCATTACTTTTATCAGAGACTGCTTGATACTGTAGAGATTCGATACAGTGGATGAATTGCTAGAAAGCCATGCTCGTTTGCAGATATCAGAGATTCTACTTGTGATATTAACTGGTCATACAAAGATATCTCAAAGGCTTTCGCGAAGTTACACAGAATAGATATTGTCCAGTAGCTTTTAAAATTCTCTGGGTTTCCAGATTTAAAAATTTTTCAGATTTTTGTTTGCTTCCATCGTTCAGGAAAATAAGATTTGCTTAGGATTGTGTTGAATATTTTTGACAGTGGATAGTCAAAAACGTGAACACAGTCCCTCACTAGGAAGCTGGGAATAAGTTCACATCCAAAAGTCATTTTATTAGGTAATTTCCGAAGTGGAGGTATTACTTGTTCCTCTGTGAAATGTGTTACGAAAATATTTTCTCCTATCACATTATCAGAGTTGGACTCAAGATTTGTATGGTGGGAGAAAACACTGCCAAAGAACGCATCAAAACCGTTTACTGAATGTATCACTCTGTATAAATCATTGAATATATTTGTAACACTGTGTAGTAAAAATATCACCAATGAAGTGTTTCTTGAATACTATAATCATTCATTGCTATTGATCAATTAGTATAAGAATCGTATAACTTGTACTGATCCTATAAAAAATTCACCACAATACTGTGAAAAATGATTATGGTGGAAACATAACAATCTTACCTGGAGTATATGCTTCATAATTTCTACGCGGTGTCAATTTTTGCGGAAAAATATGCGTTGTGAAGCAGAATTATTCGCCTACCCAGCCATCATTATCTGAACCCGAAGCAACTTCTAGATCTAGATCTAGATCTTTAAGATCTTCTAGATTCGTCGGGTTGAAAAAAAATTCCGCAAAATTTTTTGTCAACTTGTTTTCCACGTTTTTGTATGATATCTCTTATATTTACGCTGATACTTCAAAAAATATTGATAACAAGTAACTCTCACCTAAATAACTCGATAAAAGATAAACTATGTTTTTTTCGAAAAAATCACCATAACCTGCAGTTTGATATAAAATTGTGTCAACTGAAATATAATTCAACACCCTTCGTGGTATTAGCCAGGGGAGTAGTTGTTTTCTGATAGGTGTCAGTCCATATACCTACCATGTAGGTGAGTTGAGACTGGCCTGAATGAATTGTTCATTCAGATAATTCCAAAAAGAAAATATTTTAATGTCACCGAGTTAGATATGCTTCTTCAGTTTGATATCCATCTAATCAAGAAATTAATACCCCCAAGGGTCGTGAAAACTTTATAGCAACTCTGTGGATTTGAATAATTTTGATACTTTGTGTTTTCAAAGTTTTGTTCGTAGAAGAATTGATGACGTTGATTATTCATGAATTAATTATGAAAATGAATAGACGGTCTTATTTAAATTTGCTCTGGTGACCTTTTCTGGAATTATCGTGACTCTTAGTATTTACTTGCATTGACAGTGTCAAGATAGAAATAGATCCAGATAGAGAAAGAATATTCATGAAAAATGATTCCAGTTCTTGAGAGTCGTTTTAGATCGAAGAAACCGATCTTACATGATCAAATATATACCATGTCCTTGACCGTACTCAGAATCGTTCGTTATGAGGCAAATCTCTCGTATTTTCTTAGCTAGCACAGTCTTTCAAATACTTTCGAGGATGGATGAAAGTAATACCGTATCTATGCCAAGAGACGGGTTTTGAAGGTTCCTGTCATAAATAGAATTCTAACTACTCCAAAAATGTTTTGAAATATAGAAGCTATTTTTCATGTACACAATTTCTTCAGATACTAACTCAAATGTCACAATAGAAATGTAAAACCGTCTTCCAGCTCAACAGTGAAAGTGATTCCCTTTTAGATGAATGAATGATATCCAATGAAAATAATAATGAATGCTTTTCTTGAATGGTCACTCAGTACAAATGGTAGAATTCAACATCTTCACATGATAAATCACGCCAGATATTGCTCTTATATCCAACCAGCAAAGAGAAATCCCTAAAATCTAACATGTTGAAAAGATGTATGACAATGAGTTCACTCATTATCACTAACGGAACCATCTTTAGATAGTTTAAGCCAATTTCAAAACCTCCCCCACCACTTTTGACCTTGAAATGACCTCCATATACGTTGCATGACGTAGTAAAGGTGACTGTGGAAGAGTGCATTGAGTTTGACCGAGAACGACCTTGACCTACGATGCACGACGCAGGCAAGGTAACTTTGATGTAGTGTTTTGGGTTCAACCTTAAAAGACCTTCATTTACTTTCCATATTTCCGACAAGGTGACTTTAACCTCGAATGCACTCGAGATAATTACGCGGCTTTCTTGAAGTTTTAAACCCACTCGACACAACGTAGGCGAGGTAACTTTGAGGTAGTGTTCTGTGCTTGACCTTAAATGACTGTCAACTACGTCACACGACGGAAACAAGATTACTTTGGGGTTGTGTTTTGCATCAGTTCGAAACTTGACGTATGGAATGAAATAATTCTGCCCATTTCTATTGAACACTGCTGACTCTGATGTCCCTCCTAGTCTGAATGTATTCGAAAGTGCATACATTCACTTTTGGCAATACGCTGACATTCTGACTCATAGAGCCCTTCTGATGTCACACATATTTTTGGCGCGCGGGGCAGTATGTTTGAATTTTGAGTCCCCCAAAATATTTCCCATTCAGATGAAACAAATTTAAAACGAAATATTGAATGGATCTATTATCTTTTTTCATCACATGTTGAATTTATTTCCCAAATTCTGTTTTCGCAGATTCATGCACTCTGATGAAAATAGTTAACCACAACTTCTGTGACTCTTATATAATACCAATTATCCCGCGTCTCTCTAAAATAGTGGAATTGATACGAAAGATCAGACTGATAATTATGTCAATGAAAATCATAACATCTGTTCAATCAGGATTATGACCTCAGCATAGTACCACCACGGCTCTTTTGTCAATTACCGATGATCATTTCAAAGTTGTAGATGATGAGAACGTGATTTATTTGGTATTTGACACTCTTAATCACGAAATATTGTGTGGTAAACTTGTTTTCCTCGGAAAACAGTGTCACTCTATGGAAACTACCTGAAGAATTGTACTCGAAGAGTTGTTGTGGATGGAGTTATATCAGATGCTCTGACGGTATCAAAGGAAATGCCACAAGGATGTATCCTTGGGCCCATGCCTTTTAGCTTGTATATATGTAATTTTTATCTGTTCGTGAAAAATGCAAACGACATGCAGTTATGTTTCTTTTTTCCGCCTCGTTATTCTACATCTGCTCAGTCATATATCATTAACGATCTTCAAGCCATCTTTGATATTTCAACAGCCCATAAGCTCAATCTCAATTCTAATAAATCTGCAATTATGATCTTTGGATCCAGCTATCTTATGAAACGATGTGGCTATTGAGTTGTTAAGTTGTTGAATTTCAAGTTGGTGTTCCTTTACATTCTGAGTTCAATTTGCAACAACTACATATAATTCATTCCAAGAAAAGGTACACATCAACATTGTCGTCATTGGACACATAGATTCTGGTAAATCTACCACTACCGGTCATTTGATCTACAAATGCTGTGGTATCGACAAACGTACCATCAAAAAATTCGAACAGGAAGTCCAGGAAATGGGAAAAGGTTCCTTCCAGTAAGCGTGGATATTTAATAAACTGAAGACTGAACTTTGACGTGATGTGACAATCGATATTGTATTGTGGAAATTCGAAACTGAAGTACTATATCACTATCATAGATGCCCATGGACACAAAGATTTCATCAAGAACGTGATAACTGGTACCTCGCGAGCTGATTATGTCGCATTCATTGCCGCTGCTGGTACTGGTTAGTTCGAAGCTGCAATCTTCAAGATTGAACAAACTCGCGAACATTCTCTGTTTGCATTCACCCTTGAAGTGAAATGAAGCCCGTTTTGAAGAAATTGAAAAGCAAGTTTCTTCGTACATCAATAAAATTGGTTACAATCCAGCTGGAATTGCCTTTGTAGCAACTTCTGAATGGCATGGAGATTTGGAGGCAATGGTTCAAGAGATGGGTCGTTAAGCGTAAAGAAGGCACGGCTGATGGTAAATGTTTGATTGAGGCTTTGGATGCCATCCCTTCACCAATTTGTTCATCTGAGAAACCTCTACATCTTTCCCTTTAGGATGTCTACAAAACTGGTGATATTGGAACAGTACCCGTAGGTCGTGTTGAAACCGGAGTTTTGAAACCCAGTACTGTCATTGTCTTTGCCCCTGCCAGCACGACCACTGGAATTTAGTCTGTTGGAACTCACCACGAAGCCCTGCAAGAAGCTGTTCTCGGAGACAATGTTGGTTCCAACGTCAAGAAGGTTTCTGTCAAGGAATTGCGACGTGGTTACGTAGCTGGTGACTCCAAAGCAAGTTCACCAAGGAAAGCTGCTGATTTCACAGCCCAAGTCATTGTTCCTAACCATCCTGGTTGAATCTCCAAAGGATACATGTCTGTTCTTGACTATCACACTGCCCACATTGCCTGCAAATTCGCAGAAATCAAAGAAAAGCAAACCCAAAAGCCATCAAATCTGGTGATGCTGCCATTGTCAACTTAGTACCCTCCAAGCCCATATGCGTGGAATCCTTCCAAGAATTCTTTCCCCTTGGACGTTTTGCTGTCCATGATATGAGACAGACCGTTGCCGTAGGTGTTATCAAGAGCGTCAACTTCAAAGATGCCTCTGCCGGAAAGGTCACGAAAGCTTCCGAAAAAGTACAATAGAAGAAATAATATCTCCATATTAGTTACTCCTAATTCACTTTTGATATATACTTTGGATGAGTCAACAAGCTGGAGTTCAGATTTATTTTACTACTTTGACATTGTGATCTTTGGAATTTCTGATACTGGCAAACATTGGAAAGAAACAATTAAATATGGTTTTGTGAAAAAAAAAGAACAGAGAGCTCACCAACTCCACTTCTCAAGTCCACATCGAAACTGAAATACTCCTTCCCGTGACCTACGTAAAAAAATTAGGATTGTGGTTCGATCAAGGATTTCGCTCCACTAAATATTTCAGCTATCTGAACGTTCTCAGGCAGCTACTTCTAAATCGTAATTTGCTCAACACAAACTTGAAACTTAGACTATGCGTGTTAACGATCATATCAAAAATGTCTTATTGCGACAATATTTATGGACCTGCTTTGAGACCATCAAATACTCTTCGACTGAAGCGTATTCAGAATAGATGTCTACGTTTCTCGTTTAGTACCCGAAAATATGACCATATATCCTCAGCTATAGCTAATACTCCGTCTACTTACCTTCACAGTGGAAGTTGATTTCTTTTTCCTCTTTTGTTTGTATCAATTGTACTTTTTATGGTAAATTATCATCGTTCTGAAACCCTAGTATTATTTGAGTATATTCTATGTTACATGGAATTCGAATCACGATGTTTCTCAGAAAGAGTTTCTGCCTTTTATCAGAATCTTGTTTCCTATGCGTACATTCGCTTCAGAGAGAATAATGTCACTATATGTTCCGCTTTCAACAAAAAAAAAATTCAGAAATTCCTTTTGTGTTTCAAAAGATATTTCCAATACCTTCGAAATGTAATCTTATTGAATCCACCATGCCGTTCCTTAGATCAAGAAATTACTGAAAACTCCACTCAAATATAGATCGTAACTCTCTTGCTCTCTTCGAGGAGAGATGCGAAGTTAATTTATTTAATTCAGAAGTCAATCCGGGAATTTGTTTCTCCGAATGGGTTTAGTAGACGGAATAGGATTGTAACAAAAAGTATATGACAACGCAAAAGTTGACACCTCAGGAAATCCTCTTAGAATGTTCTTTACTTTTCCATCTCTGTTTCCAGCCGAAGTAAACTTTAATAATACCTTGGTGTTGAATTAATTAGAGAGCCAAAATGGAGCGAGAACTCGTCTCAAGACCGAGACGTTTTCTTTGGAATGCACTCTAGCGTAATGCACCTATTAGCTGATAATTGCCAGCAATTTCCGTGGAAGATTTCGAAACACTTCCATAGGTTCTATTTGGAATGATGGAACGAATTCTGATGTGACGTTTTGCTAATGAATTGTATTGAAAGTGTTCGCCTGAAAAGTGACTGAAGTATTGGCTATTTCAATGTCAGGAAAACGTTCGATTGAATCAGGATTTGGCGTAAGAGAATGAATATTTTGGAATGAAATCACGAAACAATAATCTTCCCCAATGCACCCATACTAAACTGTTTGGAGGTTCTACCTCAAAACTAGTCTGTAGGTGATTCACTCGATGGATTTTAGCGAGGTCCTGCCGCTGGTTAGATGAAATAGATCTGCAAGACTAATTTCCGTGAGGTATATTGTATAAATATCTATCTGTCGGATATGATTCAATTTCTTCGTGGGATTAGCCAGGAAAATACAGTCTTCAAACTCATTTCATTTAATATTTTCTTTTGATGAGAAAATGCCTTCCAGAAGTTTCAATTTCGTTCAAAATATTATGAAAATATTTTGAAGATCAGGGTACAATAAATAGAAAAGAATGAAACTCAAGAGATAACTTGAAACATACATTCATTTTTGACATAATTTTTCATGGAGATCGAATGGAATCAAGTCAAATCTTTCATTTTCCGGTTTGATAATTTTATAAGTGATTGTATCGGGAATAGTCAGTGAAAGCTAAATTACAACGATAGATTACATACTACTACACTCAATAAATTGATGGATGTAGCCGTTACTACGTGGTAGGAGAATAGAATTAGAATAGAATAGAATAGAATAGAATAGAAAAGAATAGAATAGGATAGGATAGGATAGGATGAGATGGGATGGGATGGGATGGGATGGGATGGGATGGGATGGGATGGGAAGGGAAGGGAAGGGAAGGGAAGGGAAGGGAAGAGTAGGGAAGGGAAGGGAAGGGAAGGGAAGGGAAGAGTAGGGAAGGGAATAGAATGGTTTTGTGGAAAGTGAGATTCTACTAGTGGACAATACACTGTTTCAGCAGCATGTAATCGTAGTTCGTCGATGCGTAACATTCTGACAATTTTTGTCAAAAAATACGCTACGAAGTTTGCGGAAAAATTATTACACTCGTACTAGGATCTGAAGAAAATTGCAGCCACACTATAATTGAAAGATATCATACTGATTTTCGCAAAATTGAATGCTAACAGGTTCGTTTGTATCACACCAATGTGTGTTCTCTGACTTTGTTGATATTTGAGCATGAATAAATAAATAGTCATAAATGAGTGCGATTTTATTTTTGTTACTGTTTTAAAATTTGTACAGGCCGTAACTATCCTCTTTCTAGGTAAAAAACGCCCTGTGCCCTACTCTGCCCAAGAGGGTGAGTTGGTTTATTGGAGCACAGTGTTGGTCTCCGGGGCAGATGAATATTGGCGAAAAGATCGTCCTGCATGAAACTTTGGTGCCTCCTCATCAATTTCTTCTAATATCGCTTCACATAAAGCTGGGATTGATGAAGCAATTTGTAAAGTCACTTCCAAAAGATGGAAATTACTTCAAATACCCAATATCAGAGTTTCCAGGTTTCCCAAAGGCAATAACAATAACAGACAATAACAGTGCAACCTGGAGGCGAGGAGACTTCAGAGAGGTTTTTAGTTCTCGGTACAAACTTCAAAATAAGAATGAATGCATGGGTTAAAAATCTCTTCCGAATCACACTCGAACTGGACATAATTTTGTCGGGGTAATAAATATCGTCAAGAGGGGTCAACTGCTTGGCCCGACTTCCACTCGAGTCTTTCAAATGTCCCATTTGTTTTCAGGCAATAAACTTTCGTTTCGGTCGAAGACGGAATTCTAAAGATATGTGATGGGAAAATACGAAAATAATAATTAAAAATTGAAATGGAAAAAGAATTAACAAAAAACTCGGGCAGATAGATATTTGGACGACAGCTCGATAATAGAGTTATGATGAATTTTCTAACAAATATTTGTTTTAATAAATGAAAATCAACAGAGAAACGAGATGTTTTTGAACTAAGTATTAGTTATAGGAAAAATCCCTACAGGTGTTTTCGTCGGACCAGATATTAAACGGCTTTTGGCTGATCCAGAATTCAACACAACCATGACAGATCCTCAAAGATTAGGGTGGATTGCCTTCAAAGAGGCCTTAGAGAAATTTTTAGGCAATAAAATAGATCTCAACTTCAAACAAATTGTCAAAAGATTGTGAAAAGGATTTCAAGCTTTAGGTTGTCTGATGAGTTTTAACAGTACATTTTCTTCATTCCTATCTCGACTACTTTCCAGAAAATTCAGAAAATGTGAATGAAGAGCAAGGTAAATAATTTCACTGAGATATTTAGGAGGTGGAAAAAAACGTTATTATAAATATCAAAATTTTGTTAGTCTTTTATATTTTATTTTCAGATGATAATTTGTTTAACATGGTTACCTACATTGTCAGAAATCGTGATGTTCTGTAACAAAATGGAAGTCATTTCCAGATTCAGCCCACCAAAAAATAAGAATTACGTAAAAAACTAAAACAGCTTTCAATTTTTTGCAGACTTGTAAATCGGAGCGTTTGGAAAGGAGGCTGACTGAAACCTCCACCAAAAAATCAGACTCCATTACAACTCTTTCCAATCTCTTCTCCTATCTCACACGCCCTAATTCCTTGAAAAAGGTCACCCGCCTCCGAAATTAACGTCACATTAATCAATCTCCGGTCACAATGTTGCAAATACAATCGCCCTGAATAACGAACCACCCCCTGTTCGAGCATGTGTAAAAAGAAAAAATATCAGTGTCACTTTAATAGATGAACCCTCATTAGCTTTTTTCCGACGATCGACAATTGAACATCGAGATCTCGGAGCGTGTGAACGTTTGCACGATCAAGTGGGCCCAGATATATTTATAACAGTTGACAATTAAAATATGGTAATGCGTTTATACGGCACTCTTGATTTCGTACGTTTATTAGCGACCATTCAGTCGACACGGGTTTTGCATGGTGGCGTCCCTTTACACTCGGGTTTTGATCGTGTGAATTTTTAAGTTATTTGATGACTTTATTACCCGGTGATTTTGAGCCGAGATTTTTCGATTCGTTGTGGCGGATTCGATTTTATTCACTATAGCCAGTCCAGAAATGAGAGAAACTACAGCAGTTTATCTAGTGCCATAGGCGTTCTGCATTCAAATCATAAATAAATATACAAAATTTATTCTTGAAAAATCTCATTTATAACAAACAAAATAACAAATCAACTACGACAAATGTGAAAAAGTGCCCAGTAGTAACCAAGACATTCTTCAACAAATAAGTAGCTGGTTGAAGGGGATTGAAAAAACTTTTTTTTTGAATGTGGTATAAATATATATTCCATTGAATTATACCTTGAATTATACCGTCAACAGATACACTGTTTCCATCAGTAAGATCGACTTGGCTTTTTCCATAGGAAAATGATATTACATTATTTTCTGTTGGGAGTTTGAAGGCCATGGTAGAGGGGTTAGTCTTAGTCTCAGCCGTATAGTCCAGTAGCTTTATACATCACAGCATGCGTCAAATCCGATAGTTCTGATTTTTTGTAGACTTGTTTATTATGTTGGCCTAATGAATAATCTAAGTTTTTGACCTCGATCGCCGAACGCAACTTTGTGAAAAATCGAAAAAACCGCAAAAAATTGGTTTTTTACAAATTTTGGCGATTAAAATTCTGAAGGACTAGTTTTTGAAAAAACTCTTGGAAGTTTTGAGGTAGACTAAATTTGCTACAATATGATAGTAGAACTGTCCCTGTAGACCCATTAGTTTCGAACTTCGCAATTTTTTGCAATTCTGTCTTGCCGATTAATTTAATTTCGACCCTGATTATGCTGCTGTTGCTTCCTCCACTCCATCCCGGGATGTTTAACGTTATTTGAACTTTCCCATTAGATATCTGAAGGGAGTGGTACGATTTCTTAAGGTAGCGAATGAATATTGTCTGAGTTAACAATATTAATTGCCAACAAACCCTGCTTGGATAGGATTGGATTCCCACAAGTGCACGGGAAGATATATATCGGAACCACCAAACGATCCATGGGAACAAAACTGAAAGAGCATAAAAGGAACTGCAGAATAGGCCAAGCGGACAAGTCAGCTATGGCAGAACGCGCACTTCGTGGAGGAGACCACATAATTTTGTTTGCAAACACAGAACTAATTGCCCCCAACCAGAGATACTATAGCCGACCGGTACGGGAGGCGATAGAGATCCACAAACACACAGAGAATTTAAACAGAAAAAAAAGCGGTGAACCTCAATCAGATATGGAACACTATTCTAAGGAATTTGAGAATAACGAAGAGATTGACAACAGGTAGCAAGATTGTTCCAGGTACAAATACAGGTACAGGTACAAATACAGGTACCAATACAACTGATTACCTGACGAGGCATAAATAAGCTTCACGAAGCCTGGAAGTTAGTCATCGGACAGCAAGCCATGATGGTTAAACCTCTGAAGATGCTAGCCACTTGCGCCAGCGAAACGTCAGGAAGAAATTCCAAAAATCCATGGTTTTCAAACTCGGACACTGACAGTGACACTGAAAACCTCAGCGGCGAAAGTCTAAACCATTTTGTTCTCTCCATACTTTGCAAACAAGCGAGTTTTGACTGTTCGTAGTTGAGGTCGTTCTCCTTCTATTTGGTCCATGAGTTCATCTAGAGAGAACTGACACTCCTCAGCGTTCTTTTCCAGAAATGAATAAATCTCTTCCATGGCCTTATCAACTGTAGGATGCTGACGATTTCCCCTGGACTTTCCTGTTGGTGGTGCCTAGTAGAGCTTTGTTTTGCAAAACCGATGAGATGATATCTGACATCAAGGGCTACCAAATCTGTGTTCTCAGATGTACGCTCTTTTATTTTAAGAGCCCATTCATCACCACGTTTCTCAGGTGCTTTCAAAATTGTTCCACTGAGAGACAACTTTTCCACAGTGATGAAAATGTTCCGTTTTTCTGGCTTCTTCTTCCTTTCTGCCACAAGAAACTCTTCAGTTATTTTGTCTCCACATAGACAACAGTGAACTACTCAAAGACTGATCTCGTGGCCCTTGATGACGTAATATTTGATTTTTCACTGCTAACAGCTGCTTTGATCAACTTCGGATTGTTATATTTTATCTGACAAGCACTGTGCATATATATCTCATTTACGCCCTTCAATAAATGCTGATTTCCTATATTCTTAAGGGAAATACTCGACGCAACAAGAGTTTTTACACCTCTTTCCTTCCCTAGGCGCACTTGATCTTCACTTAAAGTCTCAGTAAATATAAAACACAAACCCAGACTGGGACTGGATCAGACATTCTGTAGATTTTGAGTTCAAACGGCACTCACGTTATGGGCAGCCGGCCAGTCAACAACTGAAACGAAAAAAAAATTGGATTATTCATTAAGCCAACATCACAAACAAGTCTGCAAAAAATCAGAACTACCGGATTTCAAAAACTATTCCTTTAGGGTTATTATCGCCAAAACTGTAGAAAAATCCAGAGCGGTCAGGAGTATTGAATCTGCTATTTTTCTGCTATTATTCAACAAGAACCCCAAGAATCGGAACAATCCTCTGGTTGTCCTGAAGAGTATCTAGTGGACTTCAAAGACTCTAGGAAATCGGTTGGTGGGAAAGATGATACATTCTTATTTTCAAATGTTTGACATTCTTTCTGGTAAACTCTACAAAAAAATAACACTTTCAGTGGAACTCATCGATATCAACGAAAATACTTCCTAGGAATCAATGAATCTTAATGTACATCGTAATTTATATTATACAGTAATAAAAATTACTTGTTGAAACGTCTACATAATAAGTTACTTCTATCAGCAGATTGTCTCCAATTTCAGCATTCGAAGTACATGTGCATGAGTAATCAAAGGATATCTTATTTCGGAATTTCTGCGAATAATAACGAACCGTTAATCGAAGAAGATACATCCGCTAAGAATGTTATGTTTATTTTTGAGAAAAATCTTAAGGTATATGATTACACACGAGCACAATGTTTCTTCATTTGCTGACTCAAACTGTTAGAAATAATAGGTATGGAGACAGCGATCAACACGAGCTGAACTTTTTGCATAACATTAATAAACAAATATTCTTATACGATGTACAATAGAAAATAACTGAATTATTTTGTGTGTCTATACCACTCTGTATAGGGTAAATTTTAATTTTTCTCAAAAACTATTTGTTTATTCATCAATTTCTATTTTGTCCCCTTGAAAGTAGTCCCCCTCAGATATAATACACTTGTGCCAGCGTTTCTTCCCATCCTCGAATCAGTTCTGATATGCCCTTTTGGTATGTCGTTGAGCTCTTTCAGCGATTCGTTTTTTATTTCCTTAATCGTCACAAAACGCCGTCCTTTCATGGGCCTCTTCAATCTTGGGAACAGGTAATAGTCGCAGGGGGGCAAATCTGGAAAATAAGATGGCTGAGGCATGATAACGGTGTTTTTTTTTGACAAAAAAACAAGCAGGTGCATTATCGTGTTGCAAAAGCCGTGATTTGTTTTTCTACAATACCGGGAGTTTTCTTCGTATAGCTTCTCACAAGCGACGCATAACTTCAAGAAAACAGTGAGCAAAACCCTGACATTTGATCGAACTTGGCGTGCTTTTTTGACATGGCTCTCCTTTAGGACATGGTTTTCTCCTTTAGGACTTTGGTTTCCTCTTTTAGGACTTTGGTTTCGATGTCATAACCATATACCCATGTCATAACCATATACCTAGTTATAATCCTCTAATGCAAATCTGTATCGCCGTTGACATCATTCAACAATTCCTGAGCAATTCGAGGGTTTTTTCTGGAACTTCGCTGTCATACGCTTCATGCCCAAAATTTTTAAAAAACTTGCATGACATGAGCCAACCGATATGCCGACAATCTCAGCAACTTTTCTAATGGTGGTTGGTGATTCGACGATTCTTCATAACAGTTTTCTTCACTTTCTCAACATTTTCATGAAGGTTATTATCCGGGTTTTTGACCGTGGTCTACAGGTTCTTATGCCTGACGTTTCGTCTACTGCTGCGGTAGACATTTTCAAAGGCGGTCTGGTAACGGTCGCAATACCCGAGTTCAAGCTCGGGTTCTTGTTCCTATCGTCTCTACTCCATCAACTACTATTTCAGTACTGGTCACTCTATTTATTCTTTTCTTCTATGTATTACCTGTTCGTTTTCGTGTACCTCCCAGGACAGGTAGCCAGCTTTTATTGATATTCATTGTCTCCTCTTTTCTATTGAAATTTACCCTATGTTGTTGGATCTCTATTGCCTCTCTATATATTCTAAGGTAGTAGTTTTTGGTATTGTCGAGTATCAATGTGTCTTCGAATGAGATAATGTGGGTACTTTCTTCGTTGAGAACATGTTCAGCTACAGCCGATTTGTCGGTTTGTCCGAGGGGACAGTTTCTTTTGTGTTCGGAGAGAAGGGTCCCTATACTTCGTTTCGTGGTTCCAATGTAGACCGACCCGCAGCTACACGGAATCCAGTATACTCCCGGCGTTGCTAGAGGTTCTCTATGGTCCTTTGCTGACCTGAAACTCTGCCTGATGGTTTTTGTTGGCTTGAATATTGGTTTTACGTCGTGTTTTACTAAGATTCTTCCGATCCGTTCTGTGACATTTTTGACATAGGGAAGGAAAGATTTACCCTTGACTGGCCTGGTTGGGGTCGCTTTGGGGTTGTCTCTCCTGGGACGTATGGACCGCTCGAATTTTCCTCCGCTGTACCCATTACGTTTGAATGCATTTTTCAGGTGATTAAATTTTTCAGATACAGATACGTCGTGCTCTCTCAACCAACGTCTTAGTTACCCCTATCTTTTGTTGTGGCTGGTGGTTCGAGTTCTTGTTTAAGTATCTGTCTGTGTACGTTGGTTTTCTGTACATTCTGTGGCCCATTGTACCGTCTTCACGTCTGTTCACAAGAATATCCAAGAAGGCTAGAGACCCTTGGGTATCTCGTTCCATTGTGAATTGGATTTTTGGGTTGAGCGAGTTAAGATGTAGTAGAAAATCTATTAGTGTCTCTTCACCATCTTGCCATACCACGAAAGTGTCATCAACATAACGAACCAGCAATATGGTTTCACGGCCGCTTGCTCTAAGGCTCGTTGTTCAAACTTTTCCATAAAAAAGTTTGCCACCGCCGGACTTAATGGGCTGCCTATTGCAGTAACATCCGTTTGTTCGTAATATACTCCAGCCCTCTGAAAATAGGTTAATGATAAGCGGTGGTTATAAGAGGATGGTTATATCCGTTGGGAATACGTCGAAGCTCACTAATATGTCTCCAGTACGTAGCTACATGTTTCTAATCTTTTCGATAAAATAGCTCGAGTACTTGATAGATTCTGTATTTCCTATATGGGGTTGAAGTAAGGTTGTCAGGTATTTGACTAGTCCATAAGTCGGTGAATCTATTGCGTTTACGATAGGTCTCAGTGGCACATTCTCTTATATATTTTCGGTAAGCCATACAGGCGTGGTGAGAAGGCTTCGGTTGTTTGTATGGCCTTTTTTTGTTCTCGTCGAGGCTGGATGAACGGATGAGAAGATTCATTTCTCTCAACATACCAGAAGTCGGGTCCCGACCGAGTCTTTTATACATATGTCTCTGGCTCGAGTAAAGTGGCCATTTTCTTCTTATAATCATTGGTGTTCATCACGACGGTGGTATTTCCCTTATTAGCCGTCAGTACTAAGATGTTCTCGTCTGCATTAATACTCTTCAACGCCTCTCGTTCCCGTCGTGTTATGTTGGCCTTGGGTGGATTTGTGTGCATTATGATTTTCGCCGCTTCTTTGCGAATTTCCTCAGCAATGTCGCTGGGTAAAGTACGGTTACCTGATTCGACATTGGCAATGATGTCTTCGTGGGGCACTTTAGCTGGCGCTATAGCGAATTTTCCCCCTTTGGTTGGTTGAGGAAGCTCGACGTATCTGTGAACCTGAGGGTCTGCCTAAAGAACTTAATCACCTGAAAAATGCATTCAAACGTAATAGGTACAACGGAGGAAAATTCGACCGGGCCATACGTCCCATAAGAGAGAACTCCAAAGCAACCCCAACTAGGCCAGTCAAGGATAAAGCTTTCCTTCCCTATGTCAAAAATGTCACAGACCGGATCGGAAGAATCTTAGTGAAACACAACGTAAAACCAATATTTAAGCTAAGAAAAACCATCAGGCAGGGTCTCAGGTCAGCAAAGGACCCTAGAGAACCTCTAGCAACGCCAGATGTATACCGGATTCCGTGTAGCAGTGGGTCGGTCTAAATTGGAACCACAAAACGAAGTATAGGGACCCGTCTTTCTGAATACAAAAGAAACTGTTGCCTCGGACAAACCGACAAATTGGCTGTTGCCGAACATGCTTTCAACGAAGAAGGTACCCACATTATCTCATTCGAAGACACAGTGATACTCGACAGTACCCAAAACTACTACCAAAGAATATATGGAACGGCTATAGAGATCCAAAAACATAGGGGTGATTTCAATAGAAAAGAGGAGACATTGAATATCAATAAAAGCTGACTACCTGTCCTGAGAGGTACACAATTACGAACAGGTAATTCAATGAAGAACAATATAAATAGAGCGACCAGTACTGAAATAGTTGTGATGGAGTGGATACGATAGGAACAAGTATCGAGCTTCCACCGTTACCACACCGCTTTTGAAAATGTCTACCGCAGCGGTAGACGAAACGTCAGGCATAAAAACCTGCAGACCACGACCAAAAAACCCGGAAAATAGCTTTCATACTATAATTTCATTTCGTTATCAACACCGTATCCTGTATATTTTTTATTACCTTTTTCATGATAAAAATCCGCTGCGACAAGCCATGTGGCTCGGGGAGTTATTAACATCGCCTACCCAGAACATGAGGTTAATGACTGAGTAGTCGATGTCGTTGACACCCAATAAAATAATATTGATAATAATAATAACAATAATTATATCGAGACGAATATCGTCAGAAAAGAGGAGGAAAATGAATAATAAAATATCGAGATTTTCTCTTCGAACTCCACAGATTCTATCCAGACCACTCTGTCAAGATAGTTGTTTTCACTATTGAAGTCATAAAAAATGAGAATTAGGACTTCCTATGTTTTTACCACTTTCATTCGTATTTGAGGTTACTGCAGTTTCATCCTATAGGGAGATTCATCATTGGAGTCCTTGGTGAAATGATATCAAGGACCAGGAGTCCTTGGTGGAATGATACTCTGATCCTGAGGCAGAAATCTCAGCCGGAAGAACAGAAGGCTGTCACTCTTGACTCACTGCGCCTGCTTAGGGCACATAATTCTCGTACCCAATGATCACTAACCCCACGGCGTGGGGAGTGTTCATGGGTTGATAATGCTGATTAATAATAATGCAGTATTAGATGATCATAACAGTAAGAATGTTAATAATAACGTGAATAATATAATAGTGTTTACACGATTCCTGTCTTATCGCGGTGTGTCCCTCTACCTTTCATTGCAGATGTCACTGCTTTAGTTTTGTTTATCTTCATATTGTGAAAGGCTAAACACTCTTAATTTATGCAGCAAGCGTGAAAGTGTACTCTTATTAGACTATATTCCAATCATTTCATCTTGAGGGGAAAATACAAGATATTTTGATATCGACATTAAATTTGAGAGGAGCTGAGGAGAATACTCACAAGTTACTTCCGGTCCGGTAGACCGGTTTCGGGGTACTTGCCCCACGTCAGTACCGGGCAGATCATTTCGGCCGAAGTGAACCGTCTGAGTATCCCGAACCACCGCATAGAAATAAACACAAGTGAATTCACTCTCTGCCATATTTGGGTAAAAATCTCCATATCTTATTTTACGCTCAGCCGATGTATCTAAGGCGCGAGAGCAAAGCAAATGAGACAAGAATAACTCTATCCTGCACCCTCCTACCGCACTACACACCGCCACAGCCCGGCAAAAATGAAATCTTAACACAATACAACAAAGACGCCGACCAGGAGTAAACTTACTTGTTGTTTACTTCTTTACGGTGCCCGAACAAACAAAATTAATTCCAACTAGTCACAAGTTCTACCTGCAGTTGATTCGCTAAAATGTCCACTGCGCCACCTGCACACAAAGTCCGGAAACAACTCCACGAACACATACTCTGGGGTGGGAGTCAGAATAATAAACACTTTGTATAGTCTATATACAAAGATAAACATATTCCGGAGAGGTGCATATGACATGTCCAAGGTCAGGTGAAAAATACCTTACCCTTTGCCTCTCATGTGGACCTACGACTTTGTAGGTACGTGTGGCAAATACCTGACGAAAAAACAACAACTAATCCAGCTAATGTTATCGGGATACTCGAGATACTCAGACGGTTCACTCCGTCTGAAATGACTTGCCCGGTACTGACGAGGGGCAAGTACCCCGAAAAAAAAACCTTTTCATTATTGTTTCTCCGTACCGCTATATTTTCGAAGGCTGAAATTTTGTATTTAGGTTTATTTCATGTTGTAGATGTGCAATAAGAAAGGATTTCTAAATATTCCAAATGGGGCGCCAGCCGCGGGGGAAAAAGGTGCATCCATAAAACAAAATTATCCTTTCATCACTGTTTTTCCATGCCCTTAAATTTCCGGTAGGTGAATTTATATTTAGTATCAGCATTGCATCCATGCGGAGCCAGGATGAGTCGCTAGTTATTAATAATTCATCATTACTGGAGTCAATGGCATCAATATTCATAAGATAATCATGAGTGACGCCAGCGTTTGGGGGAAGTTATTCGGTGTCAAATTGAGTTCAAATTGTGGGCTATTTTCAAATCTGTAACCTATTATTTCGAAATTAGATCATACCTTGCCAGCTGTTCCCTCTGAATCACTACTTCTTTCAGTAATTCAGGATCTTTTCTTTCTTTCGCAGCATCGCTAAATTTATCCAATGATTTTCTGAGCGTACTTATTTTTGAACGTCCCGCGCTATTCAGAACGTGAAGTTCAACCAACGGACCAACGCATGCGTTGATATCCTGAAACGGAAAGTAGTCTGTGATAATACTCATTACCATAGTATAAATTGTTTTTTTACCTGAATTAATGCTTTCAGTTGCAAGCTATTTTCTGTTATATTTTGTCTCAATGTATCCAGTACAAAGTCCGATGAATCCATCGTACCACTAAAAGTAATTTATTGATTCCAATCCTTTAGTTTTATAGTCGTGGATGTCAGGTGTCAAGACCACTTAAAATAATATTTTTTGACACGTTGATGTGATGACTAACTTGAATTGTGATGTTTCTGCACTAGTATTGCATTGATAGAGAAGGAAGTACTATTATGTGAAAATGTATGTTTTTGTGAACGTCTGAAATTTTGAGAGAATGCTTGAAAGAAAGTTGAAGCGACTTCGAAAAATTTACTCAATCCAAAACAATCACATGTTATAGGCAACCATCACAACATGAATTTGTCTGACTGGCTTCTAGGAGTGGATTGAAGAATGCATAGTTGATAAATTGTTTAATGCTTTGGGCTTCCAACTCAATTGAGAATGAAATTTACAACTTTAAATAAAATTTTTCTATAAGGAAATGCGTCTTGGGGTTAACTCACGCAATTTTTTATTATTACTTTTCAATTTTGTACCTCTAGCTTGTTTTGATATTGTTATCCTAGGCAGTAAATTCAATTTTCACAATTGATTCCCTTGTTCATGATTATATTAAGATTATCCATGATAATAATTGAACAATCATGGATAGTGTTACTAATTTTCATAAAGTTACGGATCAGCCCATACATATATATTGTTCCACTAACAGGCAAGAGCAGAAAGTGAAATAATTTTTATTTTGCATCTTTCTTTAGTGGGACCTATTGAAAACACTTCAGCTATTCTATGGTAGGTACTTCCAAATCATCATGAATATGAATTGAAAGGGTTATATTTTTAGGAGTAACTGTTTTTTGGGAAATTTTTTGGATTTCTTCTATCCATCTTGATACAAAAAATGTGGGAATTTTTCAAAGAAAGGAAGTAAGCAATCAATTTTAAAAGAAGTAACTCTATACATAGAGGTATATCATGCAAAGAAGTAACTTTCAGACACAAACTGGAAGAATGTCATACATGAATATATTGTTCAGTCTACCGGATTCGTAGAGTTAAAGTCAGATTTTGACAAGATGGGATATTACAGAAGAAAAGCGTGGAGCTTAATTGACATTTCCTTGAACACATTCCAATTCGATGATAGAAATTATCCAGATAGACTGAAGGCACATATTGTAAAAATTCCATTAGTAGTTTAACCAATAACAAATGAAGGAAAAGTACTCGACAACTGAACTTTATTAAAACAAATTTATTATCTAAATCACCCACATAAATGATAAGAATAAAATGATTTACAAATATCGCAATATACATTTAAAAAGCTAAACAATTATTTAAAAACTATTTCTGGATATTCCAATCATATTATTTCATCTAGGCTCATATTTTCAGCAATTATGAAAAATATTCAAGGAACACTTCATTGTGATATTTTCACTGAACGGTTTACAAAACTGCAACACGTGTTTGGTTATAATACAGTAATTCCTCAGGCGTGTTCATACTGTTCAATGAAAATCTCACAATGTTATGGATTTTTATCAAGGACCTATCGCCCAATTCCATCACAGATTTTGAAAACCCGAAATTCAATTTCGAGTCATCAGCTTCAGTTGTTCAAGAAATTTGGTTTTGGTAATAGTCTTGATCTAAGAATGTATGCAAAGTGTCAGTCCTATTCATTTCTATCGAAAATATCTTTTCACTTGTCTGCTTCTATTTACAATATAATAACTGAAATCAATATTTACACATTACTTAGCTATTCAAACAAATTGGGAGCTACAGCTCCTTTTTATTTTTATAACGTGAATATGGCACATGCATTTCAATGAATTTGGTGAAGAAACAGTCTTTCAGTCACTCTGAGTAATAAAGTTACACTTACTTTTAGAACGTTTTAAAATGAAAAGTTCAATGATCTAAATAAGATATTCTGAGAGCAGTTAGCTTCAAATAAACAGAAATTGAACTCCATATCATTGAAGAGCTAGAAATTTCGAAGGATACTGGTATATACTGTTCACGTGGAGGACAATCAGAATAAATAAGTCATTATACGATATCCTTATATGGTAATATTCTGAAATATTCAGACAATAGCGTTAACAGATAAAATTTGTGAAAAAAAATGTGAATATTTTTGTATGTAAGTTCATTCAGCGATGTTCAATATGCATTTATAGTCGACCAATTCAATTGGCGAAATCATTACTAAATGTGCATTGAACAGCACTGAAACACTTATTATTTTCAATCATGAATTTTGAGAAACGAAATAAGTGTTGGTTTTCAGAATCCCAAAGATACCTAATTCACATTCATATTATTTACAAAGGTAATTGAAATGGTTCCATTTTTTACAACAAAAAATAATATAGCACCAACCGGATGCTTCTCTACAAGTTTTCAAGGGCGTTGTGAGCCGGATAATATATGTTAGTTACTGGTGCTGATAGAGAAATCAGTTCTCTCGTCAGCCAGTTTAAAACTTTGGAATGATTATATTGACAAAAACATTTGTTTTCATCATTATCAGAAAGTTGTTACTGTACTACATGCTACTGGCAATATCATGTTAGTCTCTCCTGCTTTCTTTTACAATCTTCAGTTCATTTTCTGCACAACATACTAGATTTGAGGCAAAACTGATTATTAACACAGTCGCAACATAACACAATAACATAGATAGACATGTAAAAGTTTCATGAATAATATATAAATTTTGCCCATTAAAAATAGTTTCAATGGAATTACAGTACACAATATCCTAATTCTCATCATGCTTAAAAGGCCTTCTTGGCCACGTGTCCCTTTCAAGAAGAAGATTTCTTGTATCCCAAATTTTTTTAATTTTTCCCTTTAATGGCTTTATGTAAGTTTCTTTCCATTCACCGATTGTATATTCATCATACACATCTGCCATAGCGATTGTTATACCGGCGTCAATTTGTTCAAGGTCATTTTTCATTCTATTCAAGGACGAGGTTGCTGAATCAACATAACTAGGACTGGAATAAACATGAGCAACATTGTAATCATTCATCCACCCTTTCACTCTAGAATCTTCCATTATTATGTCATATTCTTGAATTAGCTGTTCAAGATGAAGAACATATTCGAGAATATCACCTCCTGGAAAAGAGCATTTTGGGCTACCAAAAAAAAGGCCAATTAAGCCATAGGGCTGTTCACACTGCAATATTTTAGCAACTTCCATTGGGGGACTGAGTGGAGAATCGTCATAGCCTGTAAAAAACAGAGAATGTGAGCATATTTTTTCAACAACATATTGTTATACAGCATTGTATTACACTGTATTTCGAGTATTTCCTACAATAATTCATCCCCCAATGGACTCACCTTGAAGTAACCTAAGGCTCATCCCTAATGTGGGAATACCTACTGGAAGCAGTTCACATAAGACAGCAAAATGATCATATCGCTGCCATCCTGTAATAATGATACCTTGGAAATTGAGCTGATGTTTGAACTCCTCCATCACCGACATCCAACTCCGGTGATTCTGAAGATAATGGGCAACTTTGGAAACAAATGCATTACTAGCTGAAATGTTGTGAGAACTTCAAGTTAACATAATTTGTTAGAATATACTCATTATAAGAAGTATAACAATGAAATACCTGTAGCTCCTTTGAAAGCACTCGCAGTCCAAATTTTAGAAAATACATTTTTGTAACTTCCCCACAGGCTAGGACCCAACTCATCATAAACATCTTTTGTATATTTCCAAACAACTGGTTCTATGTCAAGATTTATCATTTTCATCTCTTTTTCTGATAGTGATCTGAACTGATCATCCCACATTAGGATTTTTAGTTTAGGGAAGAGTGTGTTTATCATGTCAACAATATTTTTAATATGCTTCAAAAATAATGCATTTTTAGAGATATTATTCTTCAACATATATTCTGTACAGCGACTACAAATTCCTAAATAGTAGACTTCATCAGCTCCTATATGGATTGAATCTATGTTTGGGTGAGATGCAACAATCTGTTTTACCATATTTTTTATCAATTTCAGAGTATCTCTGTGAGTTGGACATATTACTTGTGGGTAAGCCATTACTTCTCGCTGGTCTTTATATTCAGATAATTTTAAAATGAATTCTAAATGTCCAAATGTTGGAATTAAAGGGATAATACGAAGATTATTATCTTGTGCAAGTTTGTTTATAATGGCTATATCCTCTAAGGTATAAGAATTCAATGCAGTAATGTTTTCCAGTTCACCCTTATATGGAAACATATCTTCATACTCGATGAGAATTCCACTTGCTCCTAATTCTGCTAGCAATGGAAACAGTTTATAGTAGTATGTTATTTTTGGAGGTGCTCCTTTAAGGTCTAAATGAACAATTTTTTCTCCCTGAAATGTAGAGCTCCTGGAATCAGCATGGTTTTGAGCAAATGTTTTTTGAGAAAATTCAGTTTGTTCATGTTCTGTTTTAATGTCATCTGCATTTTTCCAAAAGAAATGAAAAAGACTAATTCCAACCAAAGTCGCAATCACTAGTATGCAATAAACCTGCATAGGCTTAAAATAAATACAAACTCTATGATATTGCTTCTTGACCATGCTGATATCATTTCAGTTGAATTTCTAAATTCTCTCTCATTAAATAGAGAATATAGGAAGTCTTATGCTTTGTTAACTGTATTAATGAAAAGATATGCGTGGAGTAGTTTACATTTATGATACATTTGAACCGTAAAGTAAATGGTTTGTGATTTGAACACGTATATTGGTATATTAGACTAGATATCTTGTCTAAGAGTAGTTGTAATACAGTTATACAATAGGTGTGTTTATTTTGAAATTCTGGAGCCGAACTAACAGATGCATATTTGATACCACGTGATCTCTGAATCAAGGGAGTGAAATACATTTAACAAACGACGAGGTGTTTTCTGGCGTTTAATCGTATTCGAGCATGTTTTAAAAACGATTCGTAGTTACGTCATCAATAATAAGATTTGCCAGAATGGAATGATTCAATTTGTGTCAGATGTCAAATTCAATAATAAAAAACTTTTCAATTTTCTTTAAGCTCAATTAGAATCGGATTTGTGCAATCAATAATTTTTCAGCTTTATTTTGTACATCTCTCCAACGTATTTGATAGAAAATTTTCAGCACTTCATAAAGTGAATGTATTTGTATACGTTTGTATACGTTTTAAATACATGAGCGCCAGAAAACGCCTCTGTTTCTATCTGGAATGACAAGTTGACATTTGTGGTATGATATTGTTTGTGAACACAAACATATAGCTTTTGTATAAAGACTATAATATAACTTTAGTTTTTACGCATGGTCGGAAAGGTTTTTTTCTATAACAGAACTGTAATTTTTATTTTCTTTTCAAATGAAAATAATTTTTACAATTATTTGAGGAAGACTAGTGTTGAAGAATTCATAACTATGTTAATGGAATGTCTCGTGAACTTTTCTCAAAAGATAGTATGTGATGACGCCAAAAATTTCTCCAATGATTATTAATTTTGCAAAAAATGACTAAAACTCAACCAATTTTTTAAATATGACATGTGACAACTAAAAATCTGTCTAAACCTAACTTTGATCTCGAAGATAATTGATCACATTTTTCCTTGGTCTCGTAAATACTGAACACAGAGCAAATGTAACTGAGACATCAAATCTGCATTATCGAACGCTTGCTGAATAGATCGCTCAGACATTTTTTAAGGATTTATAGACAATGACTCAGATGTGTATTAAACGAACCCACCTAGTAGAGATGCACAGAAACTCTGATGTTTTACCCATTTGCATTTGTTTTGTCAAAACTTTTCGGCACGAAAAATGAAATTGATCAAATTTTGTAGACAAGTTGATAGATGGTGCATGAATCGAAATATGTCGGGCGTATTTTAGACAAGAGAGATATCGGCAACCCAAATAGCGTCAAGCAGTATATTAGCGCCAGTGAAATGTATACTATAGGGTGCATTCCACTAACCGTACGTTCCACTAAGGGCTCACAACGATCAAAATGCTCCTTCAGCCGTTCCACATAACTATCGCGGTCGTTGTGATCGCGGCGAAAACGTCACTAATGACGTCATTACTTTCGCTCACGGAAAGCTCACAACGACCCAGCTCAGGAGGTGGGTCGTAGTGGACGTTGAGAATATTTCGGCGCAATTTTTGAAATATTACACAAATGTTATTTGTCATTCGTAATTCATTTCTAATTTCTTAATTTATTCCATTATTCAATCTCCTAAGTAATCAATCAAATAATTACTTAGACATAATGTGAAGTAAATTTAAAAGTAGTATACATTTAGAGAAAATCTAATCATGTCAATTAGACATGATATTTTCAAAATGTACAGTGTAATACGTAATAGAAAATCATGTACCTGAAATGACTTTTGAATTCTTCATCTGAATAACGATGAAATATATTCTCATAATCAATAATACGTGAGCCTGAGTTTTTGGTTTTCACGATTATTATTTTATAAAGTTGCAATCCACTCTTTATCTGAACTAGATAAATTAGTTTCTGGAGCACTATTGCGACGTATCGACAAAAATCCAATTGCCGTGAAAGACATTTTGATTACATTCAAAAATCAATTTGTTCAATAACTTCACTGGAATTATATATTAAAAATTGAATTACACTTTTTTTTTATTATAAATGAAGTTAACTTGCAATTATTGAAACTTATTTTCAAGGATTACGTAACATTCTTAAAATAATTACTTCATTTTTTCAACCTCGCCATTTGTAATGTTCACATGAACGCCCAAAACGCTCCAAAATCCATTCCACTTGAATTTAGACAGCAACGCTCGCAAGCAAGTGGAACGGGAATATCTGCGATCGTGATCGTTGAGAGCGCTTAGTGGAATGCACCCATAGAGTTCACTGATTCGCGCATATGTTAATTTGACATTTAACATATGCGCGATTCGATTCTTAACACAACGTCCCTAAATCTATTCGTCCCTAATAATGTTACCGATAGCCCTAACTTACGGAGCATACGGTATTTGAAATAGAGCCTAATAAATCAACCTACTGGGCATGCGCTAACAGAGTTTTTATATTTAAAAGTCGAAGTTTATGTAAGGGCGGGTTTATCAATCACCAGCTAAGCTCGTTTAACTAATGGTTTTGTCTTAGCTCCTAGTCAAATTGTTTTTCGTTATTATTGTTACCATCAACTGGTAGCTGAAAGCTGAAGTCTCAGTGACCATAACAGTCGCTAGAGAGTGATAGTTTTTAATTTAAGCTGACAGTTATGTGCGTGGTAGCGCATGCGAAAGTAGGTTATTTATGTTTGTTGTTGCTGTGTCACAAATGTTATTTGGAAAATACTTTTTCCTAGTAAAGAGGTAATTTTTATAATTGTATTGTTATTGAAGTTTTCCATTTGTTAAATGATGAAGATGAGGATATAGTGGAGTTCATTGAAGCAGAAAGAAGACCTTATATTGTTAATGAACGTAATGATGCTTTCAATGAATT
>WOGR01000164.1:8277-30748 GCA_015342045.1 Leptinotarsa lineolata | reverse complement strand
GATTCTGTGAAATTTCACATTTTCAACTGTTACTGTCTATGAGTTATGATTTTTTCGGAGTGGTGCTATAACTGTCAAATTTTTCAGAAAAAAATTATCCTCGAAAACTATCAAATTTGGGTATAAGCATTGTCATGCAAAACTGGCCTAAAATGTGCTAAGGAATTCAAAAATGCAATAAATAAAATACAGGGTGTTCTATTTGAAATGAGAAAGGTTCACTCAACTTTCGGTATAACGGAAAAAGAACGGAAGTTGAAAATATTTTAGTTGAGAAGGCCATTTTGTAAAACCCACTACCACAAAATTTCGAGTTTCCATTTTGAATCGTTCTCCATATATTCCTAACGAACGTCCGTCGTGAAAGACCCTATATAGATGTGCAATAAGGGACATTTTCTAAATATTCCAACCAGAGCGCCAGCCGCGGGGGAAAAGGGCGCGTCCATAAAAAAAATATTTTTTCATCACTGTTTTCCATACCGATATATTTTCGGAGGCTGAAATTCAGTATGTAGGTTCGTTCCGAATTCCAGATGTGCAATAAAAAGAATTTTCAATTATTCCAATCAATACGCTAGCCGCGGGGAAAAAGGCGCATTCATAAAATCAACTTTAATATTTCCTTCAACTTATATGTCCATAATGTGATCAACATGCCCCCCTACAGCATGTAATTTGAATTAATATTTTCGAAGATATCAAAGATTCAAAATGCAGAGATATAGCGGCTGTGACGGTACCGGGTCAATTATATGTCGCTCTTTTAAAAGTTAGCCCTGAAGAAAACAAGTTTGTATTCTCTACAGACGAAAAACAGGAAACGTTGTATATAAAGACATTCTGTAGTATATTTATTATCAACATTGCACCCGTGCAATACCGGGGCACTTCGCTAGTGTGTAATAAAAAACAAATTAAAAAAATTTTATCGAAAAGTTACTGTAGAATATAAACCAATTGAAGAAGTCTTCATTTGGCGCAGGGATCCTATGGATAACCTGTTCTGATGAAAAAACAAAAGAATGGCTCAGTAGGAGCGTTGGAGTCGTGGGGAGGGGGCGGACTTGACCTTGGTCGAAAACAACGAACTCTCGAAGAGACCGAGAGTCCTAGTCATCATCTGGGCCAAAAAGAAGAAGGAGCGACAGTTAGAACACGTCTCAGTAAGCAGAATTCTGCTCTGGGTGTGGAAAACTGAATCCTCCTCAGTAGAAAACTTAAAGAGGAAGAATAGACCTTGACCTTCTCCATGGATGAAAAAGGCCTTAGAGGGAAACATGTTTAAAGCTGGGCATGTTCACCTTCAGGGTCCTGAAGGTTCTTAACAGCAATGTTGTGAGTGGTCACTTTGTCGTGATGTGAGGGCTTGCGTACTGTGATGAAGTTACGAGCTATGTTGGCGGCAGCTCAGTTGATGGTAGGGTCTTCCATGCCAAACAGGTTGAAATAGAGCAGTCAGACTAAGTAGGACCCAGGCCTAATCCAAGGTGTTATGCGACCCGTGCCGAAGGATGAATGGTACCTGAGCCTCATCAGGTATCACTAACAGAGCCTCTGGGATACCAGGTGACCTCCTAGAGTATTTAGCATTGCATCCATGCAAGGGGCACAATGGATATGAACAATCCTTTTCCTTCTACTCCTGGGACTTGAATGTATCACAATATTATAAGCTGGGCATGGTCACCCTCAGGGTCCTGAAGGGTCTTAACAGCAATGTTGAGAGTAGTACTAGCAAATCTGCAACACATTGAAGAGGCGTGAAGACCTGGACCTGAAGAAATCATCATTGGATTAGCATACCTCGCTCACGACAGTCCGGTACTACCACCCACAACTCAATTGGCTGTGCAGCCAATATACACCACCTAGATTGGGAAAGCACAAACATCAATGAAAAAAGAGAGTACTTTCTACAGTTTATTATGGCAAATATTTGAGATATTTCAAACATAGGCAATTAAACTACTTCCGTGAATGCGAGATTTCTAACATTGGCAATAAACCTACGTCCGTGAATGTGAGACTAGGGAAAGTGGTAGACGTAATGGAATGGAAGAGAAAATGGAATATACCTGATGAGGAAAGCTATTCAGGTTACTGACACTTAAACTTTCGAATCGGAGGGATTCAGACCTCGATCATATCATATCAAAATCCCCAGAGAACAAATTGAGAAACCTACATGGAAGACATGGGAACTTGTTCAGACCAGATGGATTTTAGCATCAGAGATTTCATACACCTAGAGTTGACAGCAGATTGATCACAGGAAGCTTCCATCTCTACATATAACGAACATTGTCCCATAATAAATCAGAGATCAAACAGGAATATACCCTAGTATGATGAAAATATGGCGAGGATGTGACAAAAAATTAAAAAAAAAACAAATGTGCAAGGAAATCAGGCTCATGGGGATAATACAGATGGTCTCTCGCCGAGTACAACAAAATCCTAAGAAAATCCAAGAAAGATACGTGGAGGAAGCAATTTGAGGAGATCGAGCAGACCCAAGCATGTGCAAGACTCTACAAAATACTTGCTAAGGAACCTCAGGTCTCAATGAATAATTTGAAAACAAATACGGGGAAATATACAAGAACCGGGGATGAGACTTTGAGAAAGCTTTTTCGGGTACACCTCCCCGGGTCAGACATTACAAATCTAACACCGAAGTCCTGGGTGAATTCAGAATTAAAGACCCCCGAAAGGGTATCCAGGGAGGACTAACAGGTGACAAAAAAGGTGGTATATTTTCAGAAAATTAAATGGGTCGTAAACTCATTTCAACCCTATAAGTCGCCGGAATCTGATGGCATATACCCAGTAATGCTTCAAAAGGGACCGGACCCTCTTTTCAAAAAACTGTGTGTCTTGGAGAATAATCAGGGCCACCTCCATTCCGAAACCTGAAAAAAATGGATAAGACTCGGCGAAGGCCTTGTGACCAATTAGTTCCATAACTTTTGCATTGAAAACGTTAGAAAAACCACTTGACAGGCAAAAACAATGAAGTACTTTCAGCTGCTTTTTTAGAAATTGAGGTCGCATTTGACAATATGTTCTTAGATTCAATCATCCAGGCGTCGAAGAGAAGAGAGATCAACGAGACAAGCTGTAGATGAATAGACTGCATGCTCAGGGAAAGATTGGTTCATACAACTATTATGGGGGAAACAGTATTGGCACGGGTAGCAAGGGGCTGTCCTCAGGAAGGGGTTTTGTTTCCTCTGTTGTAAAACCTTGTAATGGACAAACTACTATGACTCCTGGACATACAGACGACTCAGTCATCTCAGTCTAGGGTAGTAAATACAATGATGTAGTGAAGGGATACATGCAGCAGGCCCTGAACATTATAATAAAATGGACCGTAACATGAGCCCATCCAAATTGATCATAGTAGCATTCACCAAGAGGACTAAAACGGAGTCAAATATCTGGGAGTGATTCTAGATTCCAAATTGACCTGGAACCAACACTTGAATAGAATAAAGAGGAAAGGTAAGATAGCACTGATGCACCAGACTCACCTTCATTGAAACATGGGGGCTAAAACCAGACATGGTGTATTGGCTATACACAATGGTGGCAAACCCATAATAAAATACACATTTCTGGTCTGTTGGCCGAATATGAAGCAAACGATCGCTATTAATGAACTATGCAGGGTGCAAAGACTTGCTTGTTTTGGAATAACGAGAGCAATGAGACCAACCTCAACAGCTGCATTAGAGACACTCCTGAATCTACCTCCTTCACACTTTGTAATAATGTGGCAGGCTAGGATGGACCAATTTAGACTGGAAAATTCACCAAGCTATGGAGGATCGAACAAAATGGAAATTTTGGAACATGTAGAGAAACACATATCAAATATGTGTACAGACCACATGGCACCGAAGTATACCTTCAACACAAACTTCACGACCAGAATCATAAGCCTTAAAGGGTAAATGACCATTTGTCATCCCGTTAACACGTTTGGAAGAAACACCTGGTATACAGATGGGTCGAAAACCAAACATGGTACGAGAGCTGGAATAAACCGAGCAGATAGAAATAAATCTACGCTATAGATATCAGTTAGGTTTAAACACATCTGTCTTCCAGGAGAATGGAGAATGTGCAAGGCCTTTTAACTTAAGTCCTCAAAGAAATGAGCGGATCAATATTTTAACAGACTATAAGGACACACGGGACTCTGACAAACCCAAAGGTGACTTCGAAACTGGTCTGAGAATGCCGTGAAGAACTGAATCAACTTACATACAGGGACAAATTAACTTTATACTGGGTACCAGGGCATTCAGGAATCACAGGTAATGATAAAGCTGATCAATGTGCAAAACACAGATCATCAACTCCATGTATGGGTCCTGAACCAGCTCTGGAGCTGATAAAATCATTGGTACGAAACCAGATTTGGACATGGACCAGCAAGAAGCATACAGAGACTTGAAAGAAATGAACAAGTCAGACAGCTCCCAAGTAACTAAATGAAATTATCATCCATAGCTCACCTTGAGATAGTACATGTTTTAGAGAGCAATATCTACTCTTCAATTTTCAAACCGCAAACAAATTTTGCTGAAAAATGCCTCTATACAAATTAGTATTTTTTTTGCCAAACGTATATAGATTCTAGGACCCAATGCCATGCTTTTTTTAATGGGAGCGGAAAGCTGTGTAAGATTGCGAGCAGAGACTATACAGGATGAGATCAACAAGTCAAATTATAGGATAGGTCATATAGAATCGAAAACAGGGTGAGAGCGTGACAAAAGGGCACTTAGTCGTATCTTAGATAATAATAGTCGCATCGTCACATAGCAATGATTCCTAATTATATAACCCTATCTCAACCATATTTACGATGCGAAAAAGAAGTATACATTGAATTAATAATTACTACACACATTATGTCCATTCATGAAACTACTTCTTACTATACTATCATTATTAACATCCTTGTGATGCAACCTTGAGAAATAAACTCCACCATGCTGTGAACCTACGATCTATTTTATATGATGCTAACGCTGAAAGACCTCGACCACATGCCTTCATAGTAGACGAAATTATTGCTTTTTATTAATTTAAAAAGCATTTCGATGACTTCAGGAATCCTTTCACTACCTACATCTGGATATGAATGGTGGTGAATTCGCACAAATAGGTTAGTTACATATGATGAAGATATATAAGTGACCAGAGAAGTAAAAAGAAAACTGGTGAATAGAGACCTAGTGAATAATTGCATCAGTAGAAGAATGGTATCGATTTGAAACTTCACAAGTGTATCACTTTATAACATAAAAATAGTTGAGTGATACTAATGAAAAAGACGAAATGAGCAGTTATGAAGAGAGGGGGTAAGTCACTTCCAGAGATATTTGGTGAATCTTAAAACTGTGATGAAAGGTTTCCAATAAAAACACAAAAAAACGAAGGAACTGAAAAAGAAAGAGACAAATAAGCAAAAAAAAAATAAAAAAGCGGAGGAAACAGAATATACACAATAGCATGACTGAGAGCATCAAGAAAAACGATTATTCAGACAAACAAATGAAATGAGTCAATTGATTCATATGAGGCTCAAAAAGAATACCAAAGCAGTTTGATATAAAATGCTCACATTCAATTTCATATTTCAACTTTTGATATCGAGTTTTCACGGGCAATATATTCGTGGTATCATTCGGTATTCAGCAAATATCTATTTGACCTACTTGATAGTTGGAATCAATTTCATATTTTGAAGCCTCCGAAGAACCTTGACATAATGAATGGTTGCCCTTCAATTCTTAGAAAAGTATCAAAAAAAATAAAATATTTCCGAATGAAAGAAATAATTTGATGCAATAACTTCTTATGGGAGGGTAAACCGCTTCGTTACTTAACGTAACGGCGCATACATCAGCGGAAGGTAGGCTCCTCCTCACTCGTCGGACAGCCACAGACACAGACACTCATTGTTAAGCATGCGATAAGCATATGCTGTTGGCAGTATAACGAAAATCTAACCAGCAAACACTCAATATTCTTTTATTATGTGAAACGTGGCTTGAAAAAAATGGTACTAATTTTCTGTCGGGCGTCATTTTTTTTATTATTGAAATTTTGTAGATCATTCATCAGCAGCAATAGTTCCATAATTTAAAAAAGAATCAAGGACATTTTTTCATAATTTTCAAATATTAGAAATTATCAAGAACGATTATGTTTCCACTGATATTCCAGTTAGATAAACCGATTATATAACTCCAAAAATACCTCTTCAAATAATTGAGCATTGAGTTTATAAAAAAATGATAATATCATTATTATTTTTATAATTGTTGTTGTTGATTGTTTAAAAAATATTGCAGTTCATTCGCCTTCAACCAACATTGCACATTCAAACAAACACCCGTCAAATAGTACTAACTGATGATGTCAAAGTTTTCGTGTACGGTTCGTTGAGCTCTCGTGCTAAAAGATCCATTTCCTGATATATAATCGATTTTTTTTCTATCAATGCCTGTCCGAGTCACTTCATTATTTTCAATCAAGCATGTTCATTAGTTTGCATTTGGGAACGTCAAAATTAATTGAAAATGTGATGTCTGCTCATGCTTACTTCTGATAGATGGTGAATGCAGTACAAGTCTTTGCCCAGGATGTTTGTGGAAACATTAGTCATTATTATTTCTATATCGAAAAATCAAGGGATGTACTAGTGATTGTGATTAATTTCTTCAACGGTGTGAGAAGTTACTTTGTTCATGTTCAAAAAAGTGGAGATGCAAAAAAAATTGAAAACTGTTGTAGAGATTATTATAATTTCTGTATAATTTTGGTAATTCGTTTTTTTTTAATCTTCGAGAGAAGCGACAATAAGGTAACCGGTTCTTTAAAAATTCACCTACTTAAAAATATATTGATTCAAACTTCATCATAGAACTGACGGTTTGTTTCAAAATATATAGTTTCTAACAAGAAACAAAAAAGGTGGACTCGAAAAGTGAAAACGAGTGTAGGTGCTCCACCAGAAATTTGTAATATGTCAAAAAAATTGATATTTCTCCAAAGTTATCCAATGAAAAACAAAACAAAAGTTTCAAAATACCATTTTCCAAGTCACAAGAAACTGATGCAGCAAATTGCCAATACTGCTCGTATGATTTACGACACCACACTGTGGTAATAGGGAATTCGATTCTTGGGCAAAATATGGTTGTGATTCGTCCATCAATAATTATTTCTTTCATGGAAGTATGATGGAATTTTGATTCAAGATAACTGAATGAAAGTGCTGCTGATGAAGGAACATCATTCATCTGACAGGTAACAAAATTAGCAGTAAAATATTCGCTCACGAGGATGAAGGAAAGAAGCACAAAACATTTATTGACGTTACCATTCTACTCTTGGATCGATTCTTGAAATACCCAAGTGTGTATAAGTATGTATGTATTCTTTTACATATTTCATTATTATTTTTCAAAATCAGATTTTGAGGTATTTCTATAAAATAGTTTGCTGAACTCATGATATTCAAAACTCAATATCAACTGGAATTTCGTTGGTAATTTTGATAAAATAAATTTTTCTATGAAACGATAGTTCCAATATATCTATCGAACAAAACATGCTACAGTTTTAATGGATATGGATATGAAAAAAACTACTATTTTTTTTATACAAGGTGTTAATATTTTTATCAAATAGAAATAATCAAATAAAACAAAAATGTCATTATTGTTCTTCAAAAACATGATGATGGAATTGAATGACGGAATAGTTTTTTTTTTAACTTTTGAACATTTTCAATGAAACTTCGAATATCATGTAATTGACTAATGATTAAATAGTACTTCACGCAATAAAGTAGTTATCTGTGTTTCAAATAACACATTATTGTGAGTACTACCTTCAGTAGAGATCTGAATATGGAAGTTCATATGAGGAAAGTAGCGGGTTATTTCAGTAATCCTGGAGAAGAACATATTATTCAAATAACACGTTATTGTAAGTACTTAGTAGTACTACCTTCAGTAGAGATCTGAATATGAAAGTTCATATGAAGAAAGTAGCGGGTTATTTCAGTAATCATTAATTTAGTAATTCTGGAAAATAATATATCCAAATAACGCGTTATTGTAAGTAGTTAGTAGTACTACTTTCAGTAGAGATCGAATATAAAAGTTTATATGAAGAAAGTAGCGGGTTGAGCAAATAAAGCCCTGACAAAAAAAAAATGCGGAAAAATCGAAGATCGAAGGTCTGTTTATTATATGCTGTTTATTGTATGCTGCGCCAGCATAGAAAACGGCTATGGGGTGAAAAAACATCGAAGATTTGAAAGGCTAGAAAAGTGACCGTATCACTTCAATAAGATGAATGAAATGAAATGAAATATATAGGGTTTCAGGTAGTCTGGGAGACCAAGTACTGATTGGATAGGGGTACCAACTATGAAATTATAGAGATTATCAGATTTTCCAAATTCACAAATTCAAGAATGGAGACCTACAAAGATCGAGTTGCTCGTTTAGGGGTATATATTTCGGGTTTTTTATTGATTTATTAATTTCCATGGCTTCCAAAAAATTCATTTTATTCCCTTTATTACATGTGTGTAGGATTTTGAGATTATCTTCACTTATCTTGTGTTTTTTGTTTCTTAAAGATGTTTATACATTGTAGATTTTTTGTCCAAACAGACGTGTTCACGAAGCATTACGTCAAAATTTTTACCGGTTTGGCCTGTATAAACTGCATGGCATTCACCACATTCAATTCTATATATCCCTGAGTTTTCCATTCCATCTCGTCTGGGTTTTGCATTGAACAGAATCTTGCCTAAATCATTATTACTTATAAAAGCTGTTGTTATTTTGTTTTTGTAGTAGTTTTGGATTTTTTCTGAAAGTTTATGAGTTTCATCTGATATTATCTTATCTATTAGATAAATTGGTACCTGATTGTTCAACGCAATTTGTTTGATTATTTTCAATTCATTTTGGAAATTCATTCCAGATAAGGGGGTTGTGAAAGCTCTGTGTATCATTGACCTGAAGGCGGCTAATTTATGTGAGAGTGGACTAAAAGAGTCAAAGGGAATTGTACAGTCTGTGAAGGTGTTTTTAGGTGGATACTGAATTGAAAACTATTGATAACTCTTGAAAAACTCAGATCTAAGAAAGTAAGCTATTTGTTCTGTTCGATTTTTACTGTGAATTCAATTTTGTTATGCAGACTATCGAGGAAGTTTAGGAATTGATTACTTTGTCTGTTTGAACCATCAAAGCTCACCAGTATGTCATCCACGTATCTGAACCAAAACACAATATTCTGAGAATGAAGTTATTGAGAATGGGGGTATTTTCAAGCATGTATATGGAAATGTCTGCCACACTAACCCATATATATCTATCGAATATTGCAATCTCTTGGATACATGTCTGGAACAAAACTTTAAATATAATGATGAATTTCATCTACAAAACTCAGGTCTTCCTATGGGCTCACCCTCAAGTCCCATCGTGGCAGACAATTCCATGGACATGCTCAAAAATACCCTCATTTTCAATAACCCCCTTTCTCAGAAACATATTGTGTTTTGGTTCAGATACGTGGATGACATACTGGTGAGCTTTGATGGTTCAAACAGACAAATCAATCAATTCCTAAACTTTTTCAATAGTCTGCATAACAAAATTAAATTCACAGTAGAAATCGAACAGAACAATGAGCTAACTTTCTTAGATTCAAATATTTCAAGAGTTAATAATAGAGTTAATAACCCTTTGACTCTTTCAGTCCACTCTCGCATAAATTATCCGCCTTTAGGTCAATGATACACAGAGCTCTCACAATCCCCCCATCTGAAAAAAAATCCCGAAATGAACTGAAAATAATCAAACAAATTGCGTTGAAAAATCAGGTACTAGTTTATCTAATAGATAAGATAATATTAGATGAAACTCATGGAACACGTATAAGTGAAATATACCCGAATATCAGAGAACACAATACATGTAAATATATTAGTATAAATTACTCAGGTAAACTTTCAGAAAAAATCCAAAACTACTTCTCCAAATACAAAATAACAACAGCTCCCATGAGTATTATTAATTTAGGCAAGATTCTGTTCAATCCAAAACCCAGACGAGATAGCATAAAAAACTCAGTGATATATAGAATAGAATGTAGTGAAAGCTCTGCAGTTTATACAGGCCAAATCGGTAGAAATTTCGACGTAAGGCTTCTGAACACGTCTGTTTGGACAAAAAATCTACAATGTATGAACATCTTCAAGAAACAAAACACAAGATAAGTATAGATAATCTCAAAATTCTACACACATGTAATAAAGGGAAGAAAATGAATTTGTTGGAAGCCATGGAAATTAAATCAATAAAAAACCTGAAATATATACCCCTAAACGAGCAACTCATCTTATCAAAGTGATCATGAATTTCCACAAAATGAACAAGTCATCAATAACACACAAGAGTGACCGTATCCTAGAAGAACACTAGGCCAGACAATTGACGCTGGACACAGTTGTGAATTTGATGCAGGCGAGCAAATAAAACTGGAATACTAACGAAAATTCTACACGAATGATAATAAACATGAAGAAAAACAATGAAAACATCAAAAAACTTCCTCTATTTGAAGTTAAGCCATGAGCAGCCCGAGAAAGAGCTTGAAAAGTAGAAGTGAGCAAGGATTTCAGCCGGCAAGAGTCTGACACTACCACAGAGGTTGTCCATGAAGAGTTTCCCTCCTCGGAAGGAAAAAAACACAGGTTCTGCTTTACAATAGCTTCCCCGAACGTTTCTATACTGAATATTTAACTATGTTCTCGAATATTAAAATGCCTGAGGAAGTTTCTGCTTCAGGACTAGTATCATTAACAGGATATTGATGAATTCAGGAAAAAAATCTCTAATTTCATTTGTCAGTCACGTTCGTCAACATTCTATGATGATAGTGATAGTGTTTTCAATGCTATGTCGACCAAAACTCCATCATCAAACTCATGTTTTGTTTGAAAACCATCCTTCATATGAATCTGCCTCCTGAGGTATATTTTGAATAAGTTTTATACATATCCAGTGCAATACGTACTTTTCGTACGTCTTCAGTAAGTCCATAGAACGTATTTGTTTCATGTAGAATCATTTACATTCTGCATTACACTCAATAAATATGTTTCAATGATTCTCGTCTTCAGAATAGTTTTTGAGTAATCCCAATTATCTATTATTTTGAAAATGGGAAATGGAAACTTTCTATGTTTAAGTTATGGCAGTTTTGTCCTATAAGGATATTTTCAAACTTTTACATCAAACTTGAAAATGAAAATGTCCTCATAGAACGAAACTGCAGTAACTTTAGTTACGAATGAAAGTGGTAAAAAACATAAAAAAATTTCATTTTTCATGTTGATCTCTTACCACGTAGTAACGGCTACATCCATCAATCTATCTATCATTTGGCTTCCAATCTAAATACAGTATATTACATTTTCTGCATGCTCTTCTAATATTTTGGTCAATATAAATGA
This sequence comes from Leptinotarsa lineolata, assembly GCA_015342045.1. Taxonomy (NCBI): domain Eukaryota; kingdom Metazoa; phylum Arthropoda; class Insecta; order Coleoptera; family Chrysomelidae; genus Leptinotarsa; species Leptinotarsa lineolata. The sequence goes on along the minus strand of WOGR01000164.1, from coordinate 19,176 downwards.
AATAAACTTTGAATATCTTCTTAAAATGATTTCACATATTCATCACCAGTTTACCAATCAACTCCCATGGAACAATTGTTATTTATTGTCATACTTCAGTTAATGAACAGCAGTAAAATGTGAAGGAAATTATTGAAGTCTAAACAGCCTATATGGAGTTTTTTTTTCCTTTGAATGTTCAAAAACTAGTACAAACAGGAATATTGCATTCGATTCAATTTGAGATCATTGATTGTATTTATTAGTAGCCACAATCAAAATTTCAAATCGATATATCTTTTCGTTTTTCAAATTCGTATAATGGTCTTCTTCAGTTCTTTTATTGAAAAAATATAAAAAGTCTCATTTCAGAACTATACCTTATGGAGTCAACACATTGCATAAAGTTTCAGTAATGAAATCAGTTGGAAAAAATAAAGCCCTCTATACTCCAATCGATATCAAATTCCAATTTTGGCGCATATCCTTCCTGAGTGTCTTCTGTTTGGCACATTTCCCGATATCTGGCTTTATTTTCTAAGAGGCAATATCGAAGATTCCCCATACCACCATCTGACGAGTGAATCATGTGAGGTTCTGTTTGTTACATATAAACCTCATGAAATATCACAACGAACCCATTTTATTCAATGTGATACTTCTAGTGGAATAATTTGTATCAATTTTATTTTCTTAAGTATATAATTGATGGGTGGAGTTTTGTCGGTTCAATAGTCAGAACTGAAAAAAACATGTACAAAATTTATATATGAATAAATAAAATTAAGAAGAGAAATAATTTATAAATTCAATGGAGTCATTGATTAGTGAGGACAGAGTATTTGGAGTCATAAGAACATTTCTCTATTAGGAATGATTTCAATTTGGTTTCCAATATTTTCGTGAACGCTGTAGATTTTAAATCTGGGAGTAACATTGGAAAATTATAACAGACACTTTCTAATGATTTTTTGAAATACTAATTATCGTATTATGGGAACATTTTGACTATTTTTGGTTGAATAGAGATTTATATTGCTATTCTCGATATATTATATCCTTTTCTCTGTTTGAACATTGATATTTTGGGATATATTTAAGCTGGAAAATTCTTTTATAACGGGTAATTTTTTAGGAGGTATAGGATTGGATAAAAAAACACAGCAAATTTGAGACATTTGATGAAATTTTTATTGGAATCGATAAAACGATCAATATAATTTAATGTTTGAAGATGATTCCATGCAAATGTTGTCCGCGGCTCCGCTTTAGATAGCTCATGCGCAAGGTCCAATTTTGGCACACTCTCTCTAACATAACGACCGGTATTTCACGTATAAATGCTTCAATTTTGGCTTCCAGAGCATCAGTCGTTGCTGGTTCATCCCTATAGACATGAGCCTCAACATGACCTCACAACAAATAATCCAAATGCATTGAATCACAAGATCTAGGCGGCCACTTGACGGGCCCCAAGCCGTGTGGCATGTGGCACCGTCTTGTTGAAACCACATGTCAGGCATGTGCAATTCTTCTATTTTGGGCAACAAAAAGTCGTCAATCATCACATGGCAGCGCTCGCCATTCACAGTAACGTTCCAGCTATTGTCGTCTTTGAAGAAGTACGGCCCGATGATACCACCGACCCATAATCCATACCAAACAGTGACTTTTTCGGAATGCATCGGTAGCTCTTGCAATGCTTGAGGCTGGTCTTCACTCCAGATCCAGCAATTTTGCTTGTTAACCTATCCATTCAACCAGAAATGAGCCTCGTCGCTGAAGACAATTTTTCGATAAAAATGAGGATCTTCCTTCAATTTTGCCAGCGCTCAAAATTTTTCACGTAGTGGAGTAACAGAGGCTCAATTGCTGCGAACGGCGGCAAATCGACATTTCACGTTCATCACGAACACTGGCGGAAACAGCCGCAATATTTTCTTCGATCCTCACTCTACGTATGCGTGTTGGTGATTTAATGTCCTATGATGTACACTGGGTTCGAAATTCAGTCACAAGCTTCCGAATAGCTCCCTCAGTAGGCCGAAGAAACTGCCCATTGACTGAAAAAGTTCACGATGCACTTTCCTAACTGAGCATGAATTTTGATAATGAAATTCGATAATTTGCAAGCGTTGTTAATTCGTATAATTAAATCATGAATCGACTTTCATGGTTAAATTGAAGACCAAACTGAACAAGTTTGACAATGACATAAGACACGATTCACGCGTTATCTGTCAAAAACAGTGTTGCCAAATAGATACCAACAAAAAATCACTCATTAGTTAAATGTTTCTCTGAAGAATATTCCATATCTCAAGTTGAACATGGCTAATATGCCCATGTGGCTTCTAGGTCACCAGTTTTGTCCTGGAAGTCACATGTACCTAGAAGTCTATATTACGAGCGTTTATAGAAGCCTCTGAGAGCGGTAATATCATGCAATGGCCAGTCTGTGCAGGAGAACTCCCAAAACATGATGTGTATACCAGAGTGGCCATATATAAAATGAGCCTACCTGACTTGTTGAAAGATATTATATCAGACAAGTCGATGCAGGGAAGTCGTGAACGATACCCAGACCAGATTGAATTGTTTACTTCATCCAGTCGTTCACGACTTCCCTGCATCGACTTGTCTGATAATACCATTCAACAAGTCGAGTAGGCTCATTTCATATATGGCTTCATGGAGTAAACAATTCCATCCACTATGGTATACACATCATGTTTTAGGAGTTTTCCTGCACAAATTGCATGATATTACTGCTCTCAGAGGCTTCTATAAACGCTCGTAACTTAGACTTCTAGGTACATGTGGCTTCCAGGACAAAACTGGTGACCTAGAAGCCACATAGGCATATTAGCCATGTTTAACTTGATATATGGAATATTCTTCAGAGAAACATCTGGTATTTTTTTGGCAACACCATTTTTGACAGATCACGCGTGAATCGTGTTTTGTGTCATTGTCAAACTTGGTCTATAATTCAACCATGAAAGCCGAATGAGCAACACTTGCAAATTATTGAATTTCATTATCAAAATCCATGCTCGGTTAAGAAAGTACATCGTGCACTTCTTCCAATTCATGACTAAATTCCGAACCCAGTTTACATAATTGGACATTAAACCACCAACACGACGTTCTGTTGGGCACACATCTATTTATTCTTTTTACTGGGGGTCACGTGATTCAAACTCCAAGTAGATGTGTCTTAGACATTTTCGAAATTCTGCAATGACTCGTCGTGAGGTATAATTTTGTAGGCATTAGGAGAAACTTCTCCAATTTCCACAATTCTGTTCTTCAGGAAGTCATCTCTCTGAATGCTCCTGACAGGTCAGGTCAGCCAAATTAGATGAGATATTTTCAAGGATACCATTAATATCAGCGTACTCGAGTTTTTCCAACCAGTACTGGATTTTGTGAATGTAGTTCTTCAAAAGAAAGTTTTGTCATTCCCGACCAATGTGGATGGTGAGTTTGTTGAAACGTCATCAGGTTTGTTGGAACCCTCCATTGATAATAAAACTTTGTATATCGACGGAGGCGAATCTCATTATTTCTACTCTGTGACTTGAAATTGGATATCGATATAGACGAGTTGGGAAAAGCCAAGTATTTATCACTTCCAACATGTATAATGATACAGTAGACTATGGTTTTTTTCTAGAAAACCAACACAGACCTCGATATTTAGACGGGTATCAATGGTCCACGCCTACATAATTCTCTTTATTTCGAATAGTCGTTGACGAAGAGAGAATATTCTTCGAACGATTCGTAATCCGATAGAACAGATTTTTTATCAAAATATTGGAATAGCTTCTCGATGGTGTGTGATGGTTTTGTGGAGAATCGTAGTTCATGCACTAGTTTTTATTAAGAGACGATCAAATTGTATTATTATTTACGCAATTGAAGACTGAAGGATCAGATGTGGCAATATCGTGTTTCTCCATTTGAAAACAAACGATAACGAAGCGTGGTCTTTCCACAGCCCTACTCTTTTTGAGTAGGGCAGTCAAAAATTGACTTCTTTTCCTTTAGTCATGTCCCTAAGCTCATGCATCTCCATTTTTCTGAATGCTACATATATATAAATTAGGGTTATAATATTTATATTTGGACAGATTCATCGAATGTCGAAGAACGATGCACATCACATATTGGCGCTCATGTCAAATCGGAAGATTCCAGCGCGCCCCTCTTCGATCAGTATAGCACATCAGTGTTTTTTATCCATCTGTTATTTTGGTGTCATAACTGAGCCTTTTTACTCACATTTTGCGCCCGTTTTTTGATACCTTTTTGATGAGAAGATAAACGTCAGAATTTTTCGTTATTTGTAATTATTTTTCTTAGAAAGCCCCTTTTCAGGATTGAGACTGCATATTTTGAAGAGTATATGTGATGTGTTTGGTCGCTGACACTACAGTGGTATTAAATAGAATATTTTGAAAATTGTTACTTTCACGCGTATGGCACGTTCAGTTATGACTGTTTTCATGATGGTATACCCGCTATGAAATCATCGTGCATTGAACTTTGGAGAATTTGACATTGTGAAACTCGAAAATTTTCCAAAATCAACAGTAACCAATTGCATCTTCCAAAATAATCAGTATCATCGATTTAACTGGGAAGAAGGATGAAGCTTCTTCGTAGAAGACACACGAAGTCGTCGATCCTACTCGTAGAAAGTGCAATGCGCTGAGTCATAACAATGGTATACTACTATGTGCAGATTCTTACCAAATCCAAAGTCGTCAAATCTCCTGACGGTTCGTTACAAGCCAGGATTTGTCACTCAATATTTCATTTCAATTACCTTCAGACGATTGGGCTACTTGCTGCACAATTGTTGAAACAAAATCTGACTCTTTCTTGTTGCCGACCTCGGGTTATACTAACCTCGACTCCAAGTGATGTGAACTTTATCTCTTCTAGAAGAATGGTCTTTCTAGATCAAACAATTATTGATATAGGATTTAATACTAACTTCGAAGTTCATAATCAAGAAACTTTCATTTCTGCTCAAACTATCTCATCCGAATATTTCAATCCAGTCATTTCAGTTTTTCTAACTTCACCTTACAAACATTTCTCTTTTCCTTCATTATTTATTTTTATAATTACAGGAAGACCCCTAGTCACCGCAAATCGAGAAAAATGAACTAATAAGATTCATATTATTCCATCATTACAACTAATTTTTGAACTTTTTTGCGATCACAATAACATAAAAGTATTCCATTCCAACGTTTTGATTAATGAATTTCTTTTAGGGATTTCATAACTACTTCATTCACATAACTTTGAATCATGTCAAATATTTTAAGTTGGAAAGGTGATACAATAACACAGTATTTCCATTTCTGAATTACCTGAATAAATTAAATGATGCGATAATGTTCTCACTATTCTTTCGAATTGAAATATTTCTCTAATCTTTTAAATTTCGCAGGATATTAGGCATTCCGTTTGGGAAGTTGCACAGTGGTACTACTAAACCTAACTTCAAAACAAACTTTTCAGGTTTCTCAAATACCCTATTCGGCAAATAGCCAACAGAAAACCAACAAAAACGTTTCGTGGTGTCTCAAATCAAAAGTGGAGTGCACAAACTTTCGGAATTAATCGTTTGAAAAGTTAAAGTTTTCTCGGATAAGACGTCTGCCCTTTCATAGCGAGTTTTGGTACAAGAGGTTGAATTTTAGTTCCGAAATTAATTTATTTCAGGAGCGTATATACATAGATCGTTTCTTTCGCTCTCCTTCTTAAAGTACACGCTGCACGGCTAGTATGAGAGAATTCACGAATAATATTTCCATGTTATAGTTTGCAATAAAAATATAGGTAACTATCAGTTATTTGAAATTTTTCGAAAATTTTTGGAAAATGTGTTAACAATATACTTTCAACATTTTTGAGAAGCGTCATATGATAACAAAACACGAGTACGGTTCCATACAGAATTCAAAAACCGAAAATGCTATATTAGACTTGATTTTTTTATAAGACGTTTAACCACCAGCATTATTTTCAGATCTGTCTAAAGCGCTTGACTCTGCATCACTCTATGCTTTGCTAAAAAACTTGAGACATATTGTGTCAGAGGCATTATGCTGAAATTATCTGAAAATCATTCAACAGAAAGAATTCAGCAATTCAAAATTGGCAAAACTGAGAATTTGAATTCGAATTATACAAGCAACCTTCAAGGCAATGCTTGGGATAAAAAATATAGAGCATTTGTCAAAGATAAAAAAAATAAATAATAATTCCTTTAATATATTCGGCTGTTTATCTCGATTAACACTTGAGGTAGAATAGAATAAACATAATATATAATGTAACAAAAAAACATCAGATCTTTTTGGAAATCGAATACATTAGCTGCTGTCTGATGAATATCTTACTTAAATACTCCATTTGTCATCATTGATTTTTCTTGTATCATTATCAACATGATCTTCTCGTGAGGAAGTATGGAGAATACAACAATAAAATATAACATATTTACATTAGCTCAAATTCCAATATTCTGATCATATTATTCAGTTTTCCAAATGATTGTTCAATCACAACACAATCTTTGACTGAATTTTCTTGATTTCTGAGTTGTGTCCGTTATTCCCAATTGCTATGTACCATAATGAATTTTCTGAGTTTAATTTCCTATTGACTGGTGAAATGTTCTCATATCTCCATCCATTGCAAATTGAGGAATGTTGCCACATCCTAGCTTATTGAGAGATCCTGAACAACCACAATAAATGTTGCACTATGTTTACTAAGTTCACTATTGCAGATACATTGCAATATAATTGAATGGGTTCCTTTTCGATTATTATATGAACTGTCTATTAAACAGCTTATTATGTTTGGAAAACTCCTCTGTCCATGCTTTCTTCGAGAAAACTGATTGATAATTGTTATTATTGTACCTTATTCAAATATTCAATGACATGTTTCCCAATAATCTTGCTAGTTGTGATAAACAGGTTACGAGCACGATCCTTGTTCACACCCAAGCGATCTCTCACTAAGTTAACGAACACACCGTCATCAGTGAGCAATTTTAGAAATGGATATCATTCAGTTTTTCATAAGGCAAGTTCCCATAAATATTCTGGAATCAAAAATGAGAGATGTGATGCTTTTAATGTTGATCATGATAATAATGAAGTACCTCGGTTTTCTTCAAAAAGATGAATGTCTCTGAACCGGATATAATAATGTCAGGACAGACAATTCCGCTTTCTGCTTTGATAAGTTTGTTGTGTGTTTGAATTGACACTAATATGTCTTGGCACAATCATGTTGCTGGAATTGCAACCAGAACCAGAAAACTGTTCACACCTCAGCAACTTTTAATGCTTCATAAAGCTCAGATCAGACCTTCTTTGGAGTATTGTTCTCATGTATGGAGCTCCGTCCCTAAACATACCCTGCTGGATTCTATCCAGAAAAGAGCCATCCGCCTGATTGGAGACGCAAACATAACTTGCAACCTGATAGTCTGGAACATCAAAGAAATGATGGAGATTTGTCTCTCTTTTATAGATACTTTCACGGGAAATGTTGAAGGAACTTGACCCATTTTATTCCACCAAGAGCGGGCATATCAGAAATACGCGACGGACTGTGGTTGCTCATCGTTTCAAAGTTCAACTCAGTACACCTCGAACTCCGCTGTTTGAAAATTCTTTCATTTGGAGAACTGCGTTCATATGGAATAAACTTCCTAAGAACGTTTTTCCCAACGGATTTACTCTCGATTCAAATCCAATGTGAGTCACTACTTTCGCACAAGCACCGCTCTTAGAGCGCCTTAGGGTTTATCCTGTTTATCCTTGAAAAAAAACCTCAATACTTGTATGATTCAAACAAAAATGCGCATTGAAATTAACGTCGGAGTATGCCATAACAACCCAAAAATATGGATTTGAGAAATGAATAATAGATAACATTCCACACAATATCGTCTTCGACATTCAATTCTGAACTGTGAAAGTGTAACTTTCTTCTACCACATATATTCCTGAATAATTGAACATTCATCTGATCTGATGAATTTAGGAACGGTTAGATCGATTTACATCGATGTACACCGCTGTACCAGCTGTTGATTCTCAGAACTTGTCTATCGGTCGGAATAACTAGGACTCATTCAGAGAATTCAAAGGTTCAATCAGCGGACTGATTACCTAGAAATCTCCTGAATATTTTCCAGTAAGAGAAATATCTTCAATCGCAAAAATAAGTGAGATACCAATATTCCAAATAAAAAATGGAACTTGAATAGAAAATCAACTGAAATATGTAACCGAAAATAAAATCTTCGTAACAAAACTCTTGTGGCATTTTATAGCGCTTCGAAAAAATTCAACTCTCCTAGTAGTTTATTTGCTGTTGAAATTTAAATTTCAAGTTTGAAAACTGAGAAAAAGTTAGATAGATACCATTTGCAATTTCAGCTATGAAAATGTAAACTGTACCATTCAATAATGCAATGCAAATGAAAATGAACCTCAAAATAATTTTACTATTTCAATATTTTTCAATGTGACTTTTTTGAACGTTATTTTGCCCTCCTCGGAATTTCTACAGAAATGACGCTCAATACTGATTTGTATATAAATTTGAAGGCTTGTTAGAAATGAATAGTTTGACAAAAAAGGATTGGAAGTCCTCTGGAATAATGTGACGATTGGTCTCTTATCCATGTGAGGTTTTGAACGAAGCATTTATTGTAACGGCGTGACTTTCTGGTTCTTTACTGTCCATTTTGTTATTCATTTTTTTGTGGTGTTCAGTTGAAATATTTTCAATCTCACAGTAGACTTAGAATAATGACGGATTGACTTGACTCTCCAAGGAAGTAAAAAATTGAAAAAACATTCAAGACAAATAAATTGATGGATGTAGCCTACGTGGTAAGAGATCATCATGAAAAATGAGAAATGGAAATTTTCTATGTTCTTTACCACTCCAAATTGAATTCAAGATTTCAAATTCGGACGAACCATTGCTTAAAAACAACTGAAAGTTACATTGTTCCTTCAGCTGGAAGTCAATCAATTAGTTTCGTGGACTGCAGTAAAACAATGAGTAAAACTATGACAAGAAGACGGCAGATAGGTGGAATAAATGATGATCTGGATTCTGAATCTATATGACTGAATTGTTTTGGATCAATGTCAAGGCGAAACCAGAGTGTTATTCAAGAAGTAGGCAGTCACCAGAATATCGAGACGAATGATCTGGAGAACATGAGAACTGATCCCAGCCTTTACTTCGAAAAGGAAAATCAGTAAGATCGAATTCATTCAGACGTAGTCGGGCTAGTTCAGATTTGAAAAGGAAACGTTCAACTCCAGAATCGAAAAAAGCTAGACAAGCGATGGAGAAATGAATGGAAAACAATGAAAATTTCAGAGTTGGAGCATCAAGTTTGTTAAGCGGAGTTAATATAAGCCGAAGAGCTTGTATCCTGAAATAATTGTGCATGATGACCTACCGATCTCCTCGTCTTCAGAATATCTTCGAAACGGAATTTGGTGATTATAGAAGGTAGTGTTCAAATGTTAGCTAGTAACTTACACCAACTGATTATACAGTAGAAAATTTTATGTTAGACAAAATCTAACTTCGCGAATGATTACGTTCGTTATTATTTTATCAAATTGTAAAAAAACATTTTTTTGTGAAGTTATACATTATATAACGTGGTACGGAAAAGATCAAAAGCAGCTGCAAGCTGTGTGGAATGAAGCAGGAGTATCATATGATCCTGATCTAGAGTCCAACGATGAAGATGCCGGTTCTGAGCACAGTTTACACAACACCGATTCAGAGCAATCAAATTTCGAAGATAATACAGACCAAAAATCACTGTAGATCTATTCTAGAGATTCAAGCAATTTAGTATACACAAGAAAAGACGGAAATTAATGATTAATCCACAAGCAACCACATTCACGAAAAACTTTCCGCAAAAATTCAGTAACTCAGCTTCCTGCTGTGAAGCAATTTGCTAAAAATTCACGAGCAATAATATTATATTTAGTTGCTGTGAAAAAAGGCTTAACACTAACAATTTTTGGAACACAGATGGCACGGCTCCAGCATACTTTTCAGCTACAATGTTGCAATGCCATTTTCATACTTTAGTGAGAGCTTTTAGATTTGATGATGGAGATTCACGTAAAGAAAGAGCTAAAGAAGACAACTTGGTTCCAGTGAGATATAATAGTGGAACAGTTTAGCAGGAAATCTATACAAAACTACTCAGTTGGCGTATACAACAATAGACGAAATGCTTGGCGCATTTCGACGAAGATGCAAGTTCAGGCAATACATAGCAAATAAACCTGCTAAATATGGAATCAAAATTTACGCTTTTGTAGATGCTAGAGTATGCTGTACGTACAATATTGAAATTTATGCAGGTAAACAACCAGATGACCCTTACAAGGTCAATAACTACGCTGGAGGTGTAGTGAAGCGAATGCTTAGACACCTCAGTGGTACAGGTAGAAATGTAACTGCAGACAATTACTTCACTTCCGCACCTGTAGCAAACGAGTTATTACATAATTATCGTCTAACTCTAGTTGGCACTATTAGAAACAATAAAAGAGAATTGCCTCCTATTTTCTTGCAAATCCGAAATCTTGAAATATCCGACCATAAAAAGCAGCATGTTTGCTTGGGGACAAAATCAAAACAAATGTATGATAACATCCTATGTTTCGAAAAAAAACAAAAATGTACTAATGATTCCAGCTTTTCAGGATGACTATGAAAAAGTCACAGAAACTGGCGATCAGATGAAACCTTCGGTTATAACATTTTACAACTTGACAATAGAAGGATTTGATTTCTGGGAAAGGATGTTTTCGGCTT
>WOGR01000163.1:0-24421 GCA_015342045.1 Leptinotarsa lineolata | reverse complement strand
GATATGAGGGCCTCATTCGACAGATTGTCTGAGCCTTCTATATCGAGAGGGGTCGTCTACAGCGTAATCTATAGCTTCCCTAACTAACTAGCGATATTTCTGATAATTAAAAATCGAATTCCTTTCAGAATATCATTCCTTGAACTAGGCAGAAGCGAACATCAAACAACGTCGCCCCATCTGCCTGCCGATGTACTAACCAACTGCATATCCACATGGCCCAAGACCTCGCATAATGACAAAAAACTTTCGTTCCTATAGTACGTGGGCATACTTGAAGACTGGCTTCAAATCAAATTATCTGAATGAACAATTCGTTCAGGCCAGTTTCATCTCACCTACATACGTTCGTATGGGGGCGACAGCTGATTATAGGAAAAACAGATTTTAAACAGATTTTTTTAAATATTGTCACATGAAAAAACACTTGAGGTAATAAAGTCATTAAGGGCCGTCTGTTAATACCTAAAGTGATGTCTAGATATGTAAGGGTTAACATTGTTGATTATTTCAGTTTATTCTATTAGTTTGAAAATGTCCTTTTAGGACGAAACTGTAACAACGTTAGTTAAAAATACAAGCGTTATAAAAATATAGGAAGTTTGTTATCTCCTTTTTCGTATTATTATCATTATGGAAAATGTTATTCATTTTATTCAAGTGATGGGTCAAGGTATTCATAATTTCAAATTAGTACTTCTTCTTGATTTTTCAGCTCTATCACTAAATGGTTTCGAGAAAATTCAATAAAACATTGACAATATTTCCTGACTACCCAAGACGTTGGTACTCAAGTATAGCTGTGGGAAAATGTGAATGGTTTTCTGAGATTCAGTGAAGCTGATACCCTCCCTTCATTAAATTTGCAAAAGATATCTACAATATATTCATTCCACTATACTCACCAAATCCAGTAATACGTTGCACATGAATACGTAGTTGAGGATGGTGGACGCGAATACGTTCTCAGCAGCATTAACATTCTCAAAGATGCTATGAATAATATCGTACAATGTGACGACAATACTTGACACCAAATAAAAGAGGATTGGACACCCGAATATTCTATTGAGATACTGGGCAAGCATGAAGTACTCTCCGTGTAGAAAAATGGCAGTTCTGAAAACATTGTCAAAGGTTGCATCGGAAGATACTCCTTGCAATTTTCTGGAATTCAACTCGCATGTTAGAAATAAGTCCAACTCCTCATACTTAGAGATTAAAATATGTATCACAATTCCCATTGCGACTATCATGTGGTTAACCAGGTGTCTGATAAGTTTTACGATGATGGAAATAATGATTCTGCTATCGATTCGTCTTATGTAATGATACGTCCCGAACATTCCCAAAACCATTACGGTAAACATGGTTAGCAAGATGAAAATATTCAGTACCAACATAGTTAATGTGATTTTATCATTGCGTCTGGCATATTGCGCTGTTTTTCTTTGATGTTCAATTTGGCGTAGTTTCTTGATGAAAACTTTCCATGTACGTTTATTGAAGATGGTGTTCATTTGGTAGTACACAATAGCAACCAGATCAGATATGTAATAAATAATGTGCAATACTTGTTGGGTTTTGGTGAATCCGCTTCCTTTGCCTATAGATTGTGTGATGATGACACAATTCCAGCAGCATATTAGGGCGTTTAGCAGATACATGAGGTAGATGAAGATATTGCAAACCTTTGATCTCTTTTCTGTTAAAAAAGGGGTGACACCCACCCAATTTTCGATTCTGTATTGGATGTGGAAAATCTTGTACAGAGTCAGTTTCATCGTCAAGAAAATCGTTCGTGCTTGGTAAGTCAATAGTCAATAAAACGGTGGGAGAGTCCTTATATAGTGTAACAGGTTTTGTTTGAACTGCCATTATTATGTCGTCAAGAAGTAAATATATTGTTATTCCATATTAAACACAATATTTAGTCCATTAAACAGTGTTTCAGTTTTCCACACTCTAATATTATACAAAATTCACAGAAATGCAAATAGTAGTTGTAAATCGTGATATCCGTGAAAATTATAATGAAAGCAAGGGAACTCCCGTTAAGAAAATTTTTGTAGCATGTCAGCTCGAAAATTATCTCTGCCAACATTAATGCTATTGTTATGAAAATTATATATTCAAAAAACCTAACTCCGAATAGTTTATTTTATGCAGGTGAGAACGCTTTGAACATCGCGCTTTTTATAATACCGAAACTTCATTTCTTTCATGTTTCAAATACCAAAGAAGCTCATCAAAATTACCTTATAAGGTTTTGCGACACAATTTTCACAAACATTTTGATTTCTAGACGCTTTCCGCTAGGCTTCTTCGGTATAAATATTATATATAGGGCTACAGTTCCTATTTATACGTACAGCAATAATCGGTACCTAACTTAAATGCTTATTGGTGAAAGTGATATACACTCTTATACTCTGTCTATCCAAGCAACGAAGTGCTCCAAAACATTATCATGCATAGTGCACGTGATCTCCCAGACAAGGCTGCTTGTACAGAGTCACACTAAGGAACGACGAATTTTTTTTAATAATATGCGGCTGGGTATAGGAAAATTTCCCATGTGCTTTAGCAATTTCGTCAACAATATATTTCAATGCCTTTCATTGTCCTATCATACTTTCCATTATGATAATCGTTATGAAGAAAGTTGAATCTGAAGAATTGTCAGTTTAGAATTCATTCCACTTTTTGGCTGTATTGAATATCACAAAGAGGTAAGTTGGTAAGTACAATGAAATTATATTCTACAATCACTAGCGATTCGTATGTCTCTTTTATCTGTTTTCTTCGTATCAAATTTTTTCTCCATCAGCCACCAATAAAAGTAATCACGTGATGAGAGACTGTCAAATTTATTTTTTTTATTTCAGAGTTGTTGGGAGAAAAATATTATCTGTTCTGGTGATTGGCAAAGATGCCTTTTTTTATCAATTATACGCCAGTTTTACTTCTTTCAACCGACTTAGAGGTTATCGTAAAATTAGAATTATCGCACAAGAAAATAAATTCAACCGGCTTGGTCTGATAGACCGATGTGACGAGATCGTGTTTTTGATATATATGTTGTCCTTAAGTAGATAGGTACTTACTTATTTCAAAACAGAGATGGTTACCTGTAAACATACTTTGTTTGAGTGAATTTTATTCAAGGTCATTATTATCAGTTTTTTCTCTGCTCTTGAAGTTCCGTCTGATTTTTCTGTTTTCCAAGTCTCAGAAAAACACTGTAGTCTCATGAGCTCAACAATTTTGCGCCCTGTACCTGTTCGTACAGGTCCCTTGCTGGATGCATGTCATATTATTTCAAAGATAATCTGGTTTGTTCACCAGATTGTTCGCCTCCAGTGATCCAATGCTTCACATTCGCATAAAACATAACGAGCTGTCTTTGTCCCTTTGGTGCATTATTTGCAGGTAAGGTATCCATCATACAGCCTTATTTTGTTCATGTATCCTATCAACGGATGGTGTCCAATGGTAATTGATCTCTGCTTTGTTGAAGCATTCCCCTCTTGGACGGTTTATTTATAAAAGTTTTTCAGTGTTTTTTCCGTAGTATATTTTCCCCACACTCTATAAGTTTCTCATAGACTATCTTTCCAATCTAGTCTCGTACCAAAGATTCTGGTAACATCACCGATGATTTAAGGTCTATATAAATATGGAGTTGATTATCCGTCACTGGCACACTCCTCAGCTCTTTCGTTGAATGTGATATCTGAGTGTTTTGGCATCCTGAATGAAATCAGTCTATTTGTATCCGCCAACTTCCTCAATTGTCTGTTTTGTGAAAATTCAGCTCCGCTCATTCCATTGAGGCCCTGAATTGATGTTACTTGCATATTGTGAGATCATCGAAGATTGATATGTATTGACGAAGTTGGTAGCTGAAATGTAAACATTATCCCGCCCAGTAAATTCCAGCACTCTTTCCATAATCGATATTAGACTGAATACTAGGTGTTTCGTTTCTGCCGAGCATGTTCTCGAGACGCCTGTATTTTCTCCACTGTCCGTGATTTATAACCTCAGTCTTGAAGTTTGTGCCAAACATATATTTCGGTATCGTATTCAAAAAAGATACTTTAATGTGAGATTTCCACTTGAAAGCTTTGTTTTTTGAATACGTTATAATAGACTTTCATCGAGTATCGGTCAGTTTTATCATATATTTCGGTATCATGAGTTCTGTTATATCCGATTTCTTGTAACTCAGTTATTTTCCAGTCTAAATTGGCCCACTCTTATCTTAACCATTATTACGAGATGTAAAGAAGAAAGATTTGAAAGCGTCTCTAATGCAGCTGTTGGTGTGGCTTTCGTTGCACCCGTTGCTGCTTGGCGTATTGATAGCAACCGTTTGTTCAACCTTTGGCCATCAGATCATGAACTCATATGTTATAATGGTTCCAACCACCAATACGTCATGTCCGATCTCAACCCCTATATCTACCTCCGTCTTTCTTTTCAAAATGTTGGTTCGAGGTCAACTAGAAATCTTTTATCACACTCAGATATTTGACTCCCCACCTCGACGCTTGGTGGTAGGCAGTTTGAGACCTTTGCGTAGACCAAGACCATAGATTGGACCTGGGAGTACGTAGATTGAGACCTCGGCGTCAAGTCACCAAAACCCTTGAAGTCATATTTTCTTGAAAATGGCTTCAAAGTCGAAGTCAAAACCTCAAAAAACCCAAATTCTACACTCAGTTCAACCTGGACTTCGGATTATCAGATTACTGATCGCGGAAACCTTTCTGAACATATTGTACGCTTTTACGGAAAGAAAACACTCAAGAACACGAAAACATTTTCTTCACTTCCCATTCGAAAGCTTTCAAGTCATTTCAGATTAAATACCAAGCTAAATCCTTATATCAATGTTTCGGACGGTTATCAAACTCAAAAATTCATTCGATCATTTGGATTATTTTGTCAGGATGAAGCATGAAAAAGCCTTATTTGCTTCAAAAACAATGACTTCTTGTTATTTTCTTCCATTTCTAAAGTAATTATTAATTTCAAGAGGAAACCGTAGAAAGTTTCAATGATCTCGATTTATGAATCTCTAGAAATGGAGGTGCAAATGTAGGTAATATATATCATATCTGATTTTAGTTTTTCATTTCGATGTGTTAATTCTTACAGATTATATCATTGGCCTGATGATATAATTGGAAAATTTGAAACGCTGAAAATTGAAATTTGGAAAGCTTTCCTACTGTGAAACATTTATCGTGAATTTCACGTTGCATTTTTTGGGCCTCAACATTTATGAATTGAAGAGTTCCTAGTTGACACATCACTTATCAATGAACATATTCGTGAACTGCAAAAAACTTGTATTGAAATTCATTCACACGTGCATTGGATGCATTTCTTGTATGAAAGTTATTCATCACTCTTTCCACAATAGTGGAATATCTTCAATTTCTGTCCTTGCCCAGTTATACTGATTGACCTGCAGCTCCTAAATCAATTTATCGAAATGTAGGGCGACTATCAAGTAGGCAGTAAAGGTTGAAAACATAAGATTCAGATGGGATTGATTGACTACCATTACTCTAGCATACTTTATCTAGCAGGTCGTTGTACTTTGCTGCATGCTGCAAAATATTGCAGTTCATCTCTTAGTTTTGACTTGGCTATTCCTCTTTGCAAAAAGCGACATGTTCTGGCGAATTTCTTTCCTACTTTCTCCTGTGTGTCGCATACTATGAAGAGAATAAAAATTATAATCTGTAACAAAAATTGAAGTCATTATTGCCGTTGATATTTGATATAATTTTCATTATAATATATTCATTCATATATTTTTTATTAGACCATCATTTGCTGACTCAAAGTATGCGTCAGCATATTCAAAAAACTCGCTTGTTTTAAAGTTGAAAAAATTTCATTATTACTTGTTCGGAAAAAATTTACATGGTAACCGATAATAAATCATCCCAATGAAAAAATTCTTGAATATGCTGCGAATAGATTGCGAAGATAGAAAATTATTTTGTCGAGTTATCAATATGACATAGAAGTTGTGAAATCAGAAGATAACCCAGATAACCCTCAATCAGTTGAGAATAATTCAGAGGAGAATGTAGATTTTAATTTTGTTGAATATTTTTCGAAGGCTGGACATTTCTCAGTAAATTTTGAATCAATCATAAAGGAGACAGCTAAGGATGGAATTTTTATTGAAGTGTTGAATTTTGTTGGAAAAAGTTGGTCGAATTCGAAAAAGCTACACAAAGACAAAAATTTAAAACATTTCCATAAAATCGAACATGAATTATTAATTGAATCCGATTGTTTAATTTGGAATAATAGTATCATTATTCCTCAAGTTTTGAGAGGAGCAATTTTGACAGAGTTATATTCGGCACACATAGGGGTAGTTGAGATGATAAGTTTATCGCCTTCTTATTTTTAGTGGCCTGGTTTGGGAAAACAAATAGAGGAAATACAATGTACATACATTGTAATATCGACTAAAAAGAATGTTTTAAAAACTTTGAAATATTATCACTTATAATAATATTTCAATATTTTTATAAAAAAAATGTTGAAACTAATTCAAGATTTCTTAAAATATTAACCAGAAGGTCCACATATTTATCATTTGTTTCTTGTAAATTTCGACTTTAATCTCCAATCATCTACAGTACCGGTTGAGAGCTATAAAGAGTGACGACAGCCCAATCGTTTACTCTTTAATGGATCACTCTGTTGAAATTAGCGAGAACTTTCACCAAAAATATCCTACTGACTCGTATTAAGGAATGATTGATGCATAACTTGAAAAAATGGATAAGTCCACTCTGTAAGACGCGAAGAAGAGAATTTAGAGTTAAGAATTCAGTAGGTATAGTTCATCTTCTGATGGCGCCAACTTGGTAAGTGAAACGTATGTCGAGGATAGTATTGCAGTTATGGCTGAAGTAGTTTCCATGTTGGCGGCCGGCGGTTGGCTTTTCAACTGACCGTCTTGGGGAACCTCGTTAATCCTTGATATTCGGGGATTGAGTTGTCATCACCATTACATGTTGGATATGTTGGGCAGAATTGTAGAATGTTATTTTTTTTCTTCTGGATTTAAAACTTGTATCGCTGTGTTTTAAATCGTTTGAAAATTAGAGTTTCTCGTTTGCAGGAATGTATTTATAAAAAAAAATCATGAAGTAGAACACAGTGCATTGTTTGCTAAGCTATCTTTATGCCATGAATATATTTATCAGGAGGAAGGCTGATGTTTCGAATGAAAGCTTCCCTAAATGCTAAATAATGAGATATTTAAATAGTCATTAATGAATCATTACCTTATTTACGGAATAAAACGTTAATGAAATCTTTTTTCCGGCTTTTCAGGGCAGTGGCACATGATTTGCTTGAGTGGGTGTTTTGGTGAAACAGGAATAAGATTCTCCTTTAGATTTGATAGCACTAATTATTCAATCAAGCAAAATAACTTCTCATTTCTTCGTTATCAAAAAAGCTGTGCATGAAATCTTGAATGGTATTGAAAGCCAAGCTTCAGGAGTGAATAATATTTCAAAAATATTGAAAATTTGTAGCCCTTTTATAGATAAATACATTAGACATGTTATCATTTGTTGTCCCAAAAATAATAATCCAGCCAGTTATTCTGATCTCAGAATTATCAGTATACTCCCGGTAATGAGTGAAATTTTCAAAAAGGTTATTTATTTCAAAAATTAATGAATAATTCAATACTGTTATCACCATCGCAATGTGATTTTAGGCAGAGCTATAATACAGGCACAGCTCTTGCTACTGTCCTACAAGATATTGTTGAGGGACTTGATAAGGGAATGATTAGTACTCTGGGTCCACTAGATTTTTCGAAAGCATTTGATACCATGAATCAAGGCCGATTTGCATGAAACTCAAATATTTTGGTTTTGATAGGGCTGCCTTATTACTCATCTGGTTTTATTTACTGGGTGAAAGATGAAACTGAAACTTCTGCCGTAGGAATGCAATAATCTTCTCGGCGCGAGTTTCAATAACCAAGTTGACGTCTTCAGGATGATGAAGAGAACAGTTTTCTGAACTCTGTGGACGCTTGTTTCTGAATGCGAAAATGAATTAACCCAATATTCCATTTTCTATCAACTCAATGTTTTCTAATATTAGGAAAACCTAAAAGGTTTTCCAAAATAATCTTTACTAAATACGTATGAGTAGACTAGACATAATGTAATGAATTTTCATATGCACCATCCCATAGGTCATAATATTGGAAAATAATGCTTGATACAATATGAACAGAGCTTTAATGTCATATATTTTTCAGAAGTTTGAATTTTTAAAGACATTTTTACAATACTCAATACAATATCTCGAGTCATGAGAATCGTTTTTCCTCAAGAAGTGACATAAAAAGGACGTAATTTGACATTCTAGTTGATGTGTTAATTATCACGGATGATTTAAAATGACGTCATGGAAAAAAGTTTCCTATGATTGCAGAATTAAGCCTCAGGCAAAAATCTGTATAAATTCCTGAATATTTATTTCTGAGATTCAACTCAACTTCAGAATGCAGAAAATGTTTCTCTAAACATTCCGAACTGTAAATTTTCTCTCTGTATTGTTTTTTGTATTTTCAATAAAGCTGATTATTTTTTTTTACCTAAGTTTTGGTATGCTGGTTATCAACACCAATGTTAATTAATTGTGAAAACGACGATTTATTCCTTTGGAATATTTGACTATTTACCCACACACACACCAAAAAGAAAATCACAAGAAAATCATTCCTTTCATATTTTCTTCCATGATATGTTCCAAATGAAAAAACTCGGGGTGAGCTGAAAAGGGGAACGTTAGTTAACATTAGAGATATTTATAAGACAAACAATCAGAAATTCTATAAGAAAACCTGAATTCAAAAGTAGGGATGAAGGTAATTAGCAAATAGTCTGAATGGCAGCTATATAAGGTAAATCTGCTTGGCAAATAAACGTAAATTAATATTTGCCTCAACTTTGCAAACTTGAATAAAAATCAGTTCAGAAAACCTGTAAAAAATTCCTTTCTGAGAGATCCTACTACTCGTTGCAGGAATTCTTCCATTCATTGCATTAACTGTGAATAACCATGTTTTATATTTCAAGTACTCTTGTATGTTGTTTTCGTCTATACTATTTATTTATTTTATTCTCCAGACTGTCCCACTAGGTGACGTAACAATCAATTCATATTCTACTAGATATGTCTATTTATTTATTTCAGGTTTTTAGTAGATATGACATATGTTTTATTTATATTCAAGCTTTGTTGATGGGGCTGTATGATTTTAGATAATGAATTATTTTTTTCACTGTAGTATGCTCTGGTCAGGCCCTATCCCTCGAAGCCCCAATACATTCAGGAGGGCGCGCAAGCATTATCAACCAACGACCACCTCCCATACCAAGGGGTAAGTGATCATTGGGTCCGAGAATCATATGCCCTGAGCAATGAGCCAAGAATGACAGCCTTCTGCATCTGTCCGGCTAAGATTTCTGCCTTAGTGCAGCGATCCGGTATGATTTCAAGATTCGAGAGTAGGGAGGGCATCATTCCACCAAGGACTCCAATAATCAAAACAACAATCTTTAGAGAGTGGTCTGGATAGAGTCTACGGAGTTCGAAGAGAAAATCTCGATTTTTCCTCCTCTTTTCGGACGATATTCTTCTCGCCAGGAGCTTGTACTCCACAACAAATATCGTCTTGTTCTGGTGGTCGAGAAGGACTACATCAGGCTTATTAGCTTGTATGAGTCTGAGAGTGGGTTGGATTATATCCGACAGGTGTCAGTGCATTCGTTTAGGCTAGTTAGACCCCGAAACCGGTCGTAAGAATGAATAAACGTAGTGGAAAATAGACAAAAAAGTGTTTTCATTCATCTCATTGAATTGAAATATTCTAGTTACAGATATGTTCTCAATTCAGTGTTTTCCGTAACTGGTTGAATCCATGACACTAAAGTTTTGGAAGGATGCAAACCCCATTTGCTTCTTATAAACATTTGCAAAACATACGGGAATGTGACGAAAGTCACTGAAAAAGCTCTGAAAATATAGAAATTATATCCGAATGAAATACAGATACTTCAAGAGATGTATGTATTATGATATTCACAGAAGAACATAGTTTTGAGAAACCTCTTCTCACAAAGCAACCACCATCTCTAAGTTTTCAATTGCTTCAAAGATGAATGTCAGTTTTTGTAAAGGGTATACACAATGTCATCATTGGTTCTTAATTTTTCGACAAATACAAAATAATAATATGTTTGTCATTATTCTTGTAGTTACTATGAATCATGTGATAGAAACTCGAATTATTACAACGTGATTTGCTTTCACAGGAGAAACTCTTACATTTTAAGTAGGTGGCGATCCTCCTACTTATTTTCTTCTCTCAAACAATGGTTTAACGAGACATTTTCCGATAGATGAAGTAATTGATAGATATCCAAGATTACTGGATACAATTCTTTTACAGTTTATTGACGTTATTTGAAATTCGTTCTTTTTGAAACACAACCTACTGAAAATTGATGACCTTAAACTGGAAATCACAGCGAAATATAGGTCAATTTCAATTTTATGAATGGACTGACCCGTTACTTGATGGAAACTGATAATAAAACAATTTCTAAAAAAATTATGTGAACGATGAAGCTACGGTGTTAGTGAAACGCGTCTCGATTAAAAACAATTTTGTGAAAATTGTTTAATTATTACCAATCATGGATAAATTCATTTTTCTGCTACTTGTGAGTCGTCTGGCTTATCTTTTTTTACGAATCTCTGAAAAATACCGCAGCCTCTTGGGCTTGTTCGGTGTACTAGTTTTTACAGATTCTCTGTTGGATATTTGTCATATGTTCCTGAACATAAATTGCTTGGTTTCTGTGATCCATTTGCATAAAACCTGACAAGCTATCTTTGTCTTTGTTGTACTGTCCGCAGCTGAAATCTATGTTATATGGCACTATTTTGTTTTAGTATTCTCTGTATATACCATGTCCAGTGACTAGCCTTGTAATCTTTCTGGGCCAATTCCGACTGTGTTGAAGAAGTACTGCAGTAATTTATTCAGATGATTCCTTCATAAATTAGAAAAATTACTTTCAATGCCGAATTTGCTTGCGTCTACTCAGCTCTAATTCTGGTTGATGATGATATTGTCGTAACTGGTGAGAAAATTTAGACCATCCTCAAAGCAGCCAATGTTGACGTAGAACCGTACTAACCTCGACTTTTTGCGAGAGCGCTAGATTAAGACAACTCAGAGAACTGATAAACAACTTTGGGTCTGGACTAGGATGTGCTCCCTCGGCAGGAGGTGCTGCAACTCCAGCTGCTGCTGAGCCTTTTGAGGAGAAAAAGGGGAAGGAAGAAGAAACCGAAGAATCTTATGATTGTAAAATTTTGTTCGTGTGTATTTTTCCATTTCTTTTTATATTTCTTGTCGACCCATTTCCTACACACAGTTTTGAATGTAGGATCCTCATAAGCTTTTTTGTTGATCTAGAGTCAATTCATTCCGGTCCACTAGTTTCTTCAGTTCTTCAAGGCCTCCCAAAACCAGTCATGAAGTCACTCTTGGGTTCATTAATATGCCTAGTACTTTCAGACTGCCTATAAGAATATATATCCTCTCATTTTGTTGATGCCCCAAATTGATATTCTTACATATTGCACACACTTCCACTGAAAGAACTGAAATACTTTCTTGTTCTCATAAGCATATTATGCTTCTTCTGTGATCAGGCATAGAACCACTTCCATTGAGATACCTGAGCTGTACGTATATTGTTTCGATGCAGAGGTCTGGTCAATTAATTTTTCTCTTATGTATTCAATGCAAACTACAAATGACTTGTTGGTTGAAGACCCTCGTTGAAACATGTCTAATTTCGAGAGGTTTCGAAATGTAGGTTGTCTTAATCATTCTTCATATTTTTGGTATTCCAGAACCAAACTTCCTCTGAGGAGTACGCATTTTTTTTTCAAGTAGAAGTTCCGGTCCATTTGATGCATTACTGGACAATTGTCATCAGGCGCCGACCACAATCTGAAAACGAGCTCAAGTCTTATTTAATATATTCCGAATCTATCACTTCCGTCACCAACAGCCATTTCTCCCTGGAAGCCAATTTAGGGACCTCCAATCATGAATTTGTCTGAGATTCCTATATTAGATTTGTATTTTTCGACCTGGAAAAGTGCACTTGAAGAAAATGCTGAAGTTTAAAAAACACCTACCTTCACAACTGATCATAGCAAAAAAATCAAATTATTTTCATAAAATTGAATGAATTAACAAAGAAAAAATCAAACGACTTTCATAAATTACACCTTCTGATTTGATCTTCACAACTTTCTTGTTTCTCTCTCTTACATCAAACCCCTGATGCTCATCTATAGTTGGTAACATCATATGACCCTATAAATTACAATATTGAAAAAATTGAATTAATAGCGTAAAAACATGACATTACTAAGTTTGTTCAACCAATATTTGCTTACATTATTTACTGTGCAGATAGTAAAGACTCTTTTATAAACTTTTTATAGGCTCTCAAACTTAAGTTCCTGTTCTGAATAAGGACAGACTTGGACTTTTTATCAACAGTATAGGTAAAGCTCCTCTGGAGAGTAGCTGTCGTGAGTAAGCCCTTGTCTCTTACATTAATAGAATGTGTATGAGATCTAGAAAGTAATCTCCTTCGATTAACATCATTTTCATTTCTGATCATTTCATAAACATATGTGGGTAGATGAAATCGTCTACGGTTTTCCATATTGAGTTATTCTAACTCTCGTAACTTTTCAGATACGTGGTCATACCTACGTAATCCGTAAATGAAAGGCACGCAAAAACTCGGAACCTTTTGAATCTTATATTTAACTTCGTTATCAAGACAAGGACCGTACAAAAATCACAATAGGTAAACTGTGAGAGCACCAGAGTTTCACATAGAGTTTTGCGCAAATTCACATTGATAATAAACCGGTTGCTGTAAATAGTTCTCAGTGACGTGAAAGTTTTTTTGAGGATGCTATTTACGAGAGGTTTGAAACTGAGTCTATTATTGAACCGAATCTTTTCGCCGATTCAACCACCATTAATGATACATCATTGATAGCAACTGCCAAATTTGTATGTATAAAATCGTATTGAGTTTTTGGTGAGAAAAGTAATATTTTCGACTTGGAAGAATTTAGTTTCAAGTCATGAGTTTAAATATAGGTTCAAAATCACTATTCAGCAAATTCTGTGCATCATTCAGGTTTTCTTCAGGAAAACTGATTAATAACTGCGTATCATTGGCATAAGCCTGAACATTACAAGCGCTTATGGGTTTTAGAATATCAGCGGTATAGAAAATGAAGAATAGTGGACCGAGAATACTCCTCTGCGGCACTCCCGCTCTAATTTCAACGTAGTCAGAGTTTATTTCATTTGAGACTATCTTCTGTTTTCGATTCGTTATATATGACCTAATCATTGCAAATAAACGATCAAAGAAATCGTAATATTTGAATTTAGCATATAAGAGACTATAATCGATAGTATTGAATGCTTTAAAAAATATGGAAGTGTTAACACACTAATTTTACTTTTATCGAGATAAGTAATTACTGTATCTAGAACCTGAATGAGAGAATTAGATGTACTAATTTTTTTTTGGAATCCAGTTTGACATATGGGAATTAGTGAATTGATTGAAGTAGTACGTAAGTCACTACGAAAAAGCTATTATATTTGCGAAACATGTTGAAATGAATGGCCGAATCGATTAAAAAATCAAACGAATTTATTTTTTCCACTCAAAGATTGGGAGCTCCCTAATATTTCTTTCCAATTTTTCTGGAAGAAGACTCAGTACAGTTTTTTATTGTGGAAAGAATATTTGTTTACATTTCTCATGCCGTTGGGATAACGTAAACGTTTTATAAATTGAAAACAATTCCTAACGACTTACATGCGATCATTAATTTTGTTTAATTTCAGATACCAATCTGTGGGTATGGAAAATCCATAATGATAGCTCTTCAAACTAAATGTCTGTGATGGTTTATTGAAAATTGTTACTATTTGTTGACTATTCGTCTTCGAAATATTCATATTACCGTTATGAAGGTGACATTGTATCGTATTTTCGAAGTGCAGTACAAAATTATGAATTTTTTGGGATTCACTCCCCCGACTGGTAAAAAGAGACACATAATTTGTAGAGTTATGATCTACTTGAGTTACTTGATAAATTTGTCGGCCTCTTACTATCGTACTTGCTTTAGTATAACAGTTGTGTCATCAACTATAAGCCTTACAGTAACTTACAAGCTGTTGCATATCTTATTTCACTCTGCTGATTTGATTGCCATCCAATGCTACGTGTTTCGCACAGCTTTTTACAGATGCACGTGGAATACTTTGTTGGAAAATTTGAGACGTGTTGTATACCATGGTAAACCAACTATACTGCCTTCAATAGTGTACATCAATGCCTTCCTAGTAGCTCTGATCTTCATAGATGTCACTTTGTCGCTCATCACAGTGTACTGTTTTCTCGAAAGATTCAATATCGATGTTGTTACAGCCACTCTTGTTGTACTGATCAAAGACATGACATTTTATATGATTATAACTATGAGTGTTGTGATTTACATTCTGGTCCTCAAATACAAGGAGTTAGATATTTATGTAAAAAGCGTGGTGAAAAGGATTTTGCAGAATGGAGCTTTTTCTGACACAGCAATTGACAATATGTTCAAAAGTGTCAACTGTTTTCACAGCGAATACATTGACGTTGTCCAAAGCCTCAATAAAATATATGGACTACCAATTTTATTTTATTTAATTTCGGCTGGTTCTACTGCCTTACATAACATTATTTACAGCTTGTTCGCAAAGCGCCATTACACTGGATGCGGTCATTCATTTTTCGATTACATGTCCATATGTAACATCTTGTTCAGTTTGGTGAGTATATCTTAGTTAAATTCAAAATAGTTCATGAATGAGGTTGACAGTGAATGTTATAGGTTCGAATCATTGTGTAATAAGGTGTTACAGATTTGAGAGAAAAATGAGACAATTATGAATGAAAAATTGAGACTATGAAAAATACTGAAAATAACCTGACTGAAATAACGTAAAAATTTGCCAAAATTCATTTATTTTGTTCTTTATTGTATTACCTGTTCGTGTTTGTTTACCTCTCAGGACAGGTAGCCAGCTTTTATTGATATTCATGTCTCCTCTTTTCTATTGAAGTCATCCCTATGATTTTGGAACTCTATTGCCTCCCTATATATTCTTGGGTAGTATTTTTGGGTATTGTCGAATGAGATAATGTGGGTACCTTCTTCGTTGAGAACATGTTCGGCTAGAGCCGATTTGTCGGTTTGTCCGAGGCGACAGTTTCTTTTGTGTTCGGAGAGACGGGTCCCTATACTTCGTTTCATGGTTCCAATGTAGACCGACCCGCTTCTACACGGAATCCGGTATACTTCTGGCGTTGCTAGAGGTCTCTAGGATCCTTTGCTGACCTGAGACTCTGCATGATGGTTTTTGTTGGTTTAAATATTAGTTTTACGTCGTGTTTCACTAAGATTCTTCCGATCCGGTCTGTGATATTTTTGACATAGGGAAGGAAAGCTTTACCCTTGACTGGCCTAGTTGGGGTATCTTTAGGGTTATCTCTCCTGGGACGTACGGCCCGCTCGAATTCTCCTCCGCTGTACCCATTAAGTTTGAATTCAGTTTTCAGGTGATTAAGTCCTTCAGGACGACCCTCAGGTTCACAGATCGTGCTCTCTCAACCAACGTTTTAATTACCCCTCTCTTTTGTTATGGCTGGTGGTTCGATTTCTTTTTTAGATATCTGTCTGTGTACGTTGGCTTTCTATACACTCGTTGGCCCATTGTACCGTCTTCACGTCTATTCACAAGAACACCCAAGAAGGATAGAGTCCCTTGGGTTTCTCGTTCCATTGTGAATTGGATTTTTTGGGTTGAGCGAGTTAAGAAAAAATATATGTAAGAGCGTTTGTCTGTGAAGAAAATGAATTATCGTGACCTGAAATGGAATTGAATTGATTAATGGGTTGAACGATGAGTGACATGCCAATTTTATGGAAACAATGAAAATATAAGAAATGAAATAATGAAATAATTGAGTTGAATGATGAAAAATGCGAAAAATGGCAAACAAGAAGGAATATGTCAACCCAACCCTCTTCGGGTGATGAATGGTACCAGCCTGTTTGATGCAATGTACACAATTTTCATGACTATTGAAAAAAGTGTCAATTATTTTATCAATTCTTGTTGAATAAGTAGTCAAAATGATCCATAGTGAGCCTTAAGAATTCCCCTTTTCAAAATATGTTCTCAAACGTCAAACTTAATCATTGAATACGAGTATACCCTACTACAAATGATTTGTAATGTGGAAATATTCTTGAAAGGCTCCTTTGGAATAGTTCTTGTTATGAAATCTAATTATATTACTCTGATTCGGGATATCCATCACAGATAAATCTTATTTTGAAATATTCTCCAATATGTCAAAGGAAAAGTGCACCATTCTAATCATGAAATATGGCCAATACTCACTCGAATGAATTACGAAATAGCCACAATTTTTGCTTGTTGAATAATATACTATTTTCTATTTGATTAGAGGTTTTCTTATGTTGCGTATCTCCACATCTGGATTATTGAGTCTTTGTTCAAAATGTACGCAGCTTTTTTGAACTTTTTCCTATGCCAGTGTTCTTGCCTATAGATGATTTCAGCTTCGGACCACTAGATGTTATGTTGATAAGTCCAAACATGCTCCGCTCTTCCCCATCTGCTGGTTTTTCCTTTATGGGTGTATTTCTTGTGCTCGCCGAAACGGACATTCAACTGCCTGTTAGTTTTACCGACATAGGATGGTATCTGCTAAATGCAATTCTCGGAGTGGTATCTTGTTTTTGGTGAGGATGCTGAAGTAAAGTAACTCGTTTTCTACCCTTCGTCAGATACTTTCATTATTTTTCCCCAATTTTTTATTACTTTTCTTCTGTTTGTTTCTGTTCAATCTTTAACATTAGTTCTTACATTTTTCTTCAATTCCGTACTTATTTCATATTTTTTCGGTATTCCTCTTTTTTACGTTATTCATATTGTGACTGATCTTTTGAAATGTTTCGATCCGGCTAGTATTTTGGAAAAATTTTATATTTCATTTTTTTTTTTGGTTTTCAGTCCATTGATTCCAAATCTGTTGACCCTCGAGCAAAGGCAGTTAAAACCTGTAATATTAATATTCATATTGCAGTTGATGGAAATAAGTTACTTACCATTTCGATTATTCGAACACTGCTGATCAAATTATAACAAATCAGGATACCATTGAAAAGACAGCTGAAATCCTTTTGAGATTATTTGCCAATAATCATCATCATACCAGTTTATATTAATTCATGAAGCTACCTACCATGTAACCCTTGCAAGGAGTTAATCCGGAAAGAATGAAAATATTCCTCGAAACTATGAAATTGACACCAAAAATGTTTATGTTTTGAGATTTCTGAATATTTTGCGTGATACTCCAGTTACAAACCTTATTCAGTAATGATTTTAATTTTTTCCAAAAATCTAATAGCTTAAGTTTTTTCATTTTTTGTAAATGGCAGTGCCTGATTCGCAATAATTTAATTTGGCGATAACGAATTGTTTACTAAGATATAAATATATGAATTAGCATATTAGTTATCCTCCTAGCAACAAATAACAAGTTCCAAATTAAATATTCACATCAATTCTTTGTTTCAGACAGTAATGATTGTACTCATAACATCGTGCATTGCATTGGAAAAAGCAGGACAACAACTAAATCGAACTTGTAAGGTTTTGCTAAGAGGTCTAGCCAAATCAAGACTCAGAGACCATTTGGCAATCTTAGCAGCGTATACTAAGGACCAAAGCCCTTCGATATCAGTTGCTGGACTAATCACAGTCAACCAATCGATTGTGAATTTACTCGTCTCCACTTT
Organism: Leptinotarsa lineolata; assembly: GCA_015342045.1. Taxonomy (NCBI): domain Eukaryota; kingdom Metazoa; phylum Arthropoda; class Insecta; order Coleoptera; family Chrysomelidae; genus Leptinotarsa; species Leptinotarsa lineolata. The sequence continues at coordinate 6,334 of WOGR01000163.1, read as the reverse complement.
CATCACCTATTTGATAGTGGCCTTGCAATTCGATGAATACTTGTGAAAATACTAATTGTTCATCAGTCAAAAGTAGAGTTTCACACATTTTGCTTCTAATTTTCAGTCACGCTTTGGGTAATGCAAATAAGCACATAGTGAAATAGTGATATATACACTCACCGCCATAAGTAGTGCATTATACCCAAATTTTATGAAGAACCACATTTCACGAAATGAAGTATATCTTTATCGGTTATCACGAAAAATCAGTTCACACAAAGCTATGTCCACGGTTGTATTAGAATTTTCGAATGAATAACTTAAAACCAGTGAATTTTCAACTCGTGTCTATTGATATAGTAAATTACTTAAATGAGCAATTCATTCAGACCAGGTTTATGGAATGACATCTATCAGAAAACAACTACATATGCTGTTGGCGAACCGGAATCGATTTTCAATTATTGGAACACACTTGCTGTTCGACCACTCGTCGGTACAAGGTAGTGTATGTCATCAACCTGAAGTCAATGATTTCTGATAATTAAAAATCGAATTCCTTTTAGAGTATCATTCCTCGAACTAGGCAGAAGCGAACGTCCAGCAACATGTTTGTCATCGCCCATATGCCTGTCGATGTACTTACCAACTGCATATCCACATGGCCCAAGACCTCGTATAAGGACAAAAAACTTTCATTTCTATAGTACGTGGGCATGGCAGACTGGCTTTAAATCAAATTATCTACATGAACAATTTGTGCAGTCCAATCTCAACTCACCTACGCAGTAGGTTTATGGACCACTCTTTAAGTATGCCCATGTACTATAGGAATGAAAGTTTTTTGTTCTTCATGGGCCAGGTGGATATGCAGTAGGTAAGTGCTTGGTTCGAGGAATGATACTCTGAGAGGAATTCGATTTTTAATTGTCAGAAATCATCGACTTCATGTTGAGGATAGACCCAACCTTGCACTGACGTGTGGCCAAACAGTCCGAAACCTCTCTGCAAGTGTGTTTCATTATTCGATTCCAGTAGTTGTATCCGCAACAGCATCTGCAAGAATTACTTCTGTGAAGAATCCTACACTGAACACCTGTCGGATATAATCCAACGTCCTTCGTGATATTAGCTAGGGGAGTAGTTGTTTTCCGATAGTTGTCAGTCCATAAATCTACCGTGTAGGTGAGTTGAACGAATTGTTCATTTTGATAATTGGATTTAAAGCCACTCTTCACGTATGCCCACGTACTATAGAAATGAAATATAGTGGCAGATATTCATGTGTTATGCCTGGTGCATGTTTATCTGGAGAAGATTATATGAGAATTGTAACTTTGAACGGGCAAGGGTAAACGCAATGACATATAACGAGAGAACTATGTTTTATCAAGAGCACGGTTTCTCAGGTAATCTGGAGGTTCACAAAACATGGTCATGTTCATGAAATGCACCAATGCCGTCAGAAAAGACGGACAACACAACGTTGGGATCAATACCTATTGCAGTATATGCACAGAAACCCCTTTGAAATAGCACAAGTCTATGGAAGACATTTCCAAAGAACGTATGGCATCAATTTGTCGAGCCGCACGAATCGTAGGCGTATTAGTTGGTGGTTTATTATGTAGGCGCGTTTTGTGGGCACCTAGAATAAATGCCGTACACAGTCGAAGACGTTCCCTTCACAATGGAACTAATATCAGTGGCGAAATACTATGTTTACCGATGAGAGCCGTTTTGGGCTTATGAATGATTACCGCATTCGTGATTGAAAACCACCAGGTCGTCAGCATCGACTGAATTTGGCATTGAATATCAATCCAAATCAACGTGGAAGCATTATTATGTGGGGTGGTATCATCTATAGAACACTAACACCACTGATAATTCGGGCAATTTTACCTTCAAAATGTCATTTTGAATGTGGGTCGACTGTTCTGAGGTGCCACAGGTGATGATTTTGTATTTATGAATGATTATGCCTCACCACATCAAACACTGGCTATGCGAAACGCTGTGGAGGAAGAAGGAATTGCAAGCCTGGATTGGCCAATTAACTCACCAGACATGAATCCGATAGAGCTTATTTGGAGTTTTATTTCGAGGTAGTTTCATATCAGAAATGCTCCACCTGACAGCTCAGAACAGCTACGAGATGCTACTTTGGGAGAGTGGAACAATGTTCCTCAGCATGTTATCAACAACTTTATCGACAGCATGGGTAGAAGAGTGGAAGCCTGCAGAAGGGCTAGGAGAGGCAATAAATCCTATTGAAGAAAGTAGAACAACTAACTCATTTTAAACTGAAGGGTTTTTTTAATTTTTTTTCTCACTTTATGGATTCTCATAATTATTTCATTTTTGTCTTCTTGAATAAATTATTGAAAAATACAATATCTTTGTTTGTTACATTTATCGACTTCTATTCATCACTTATAGATAATTTAAAAAAATAACTCAAATCTCAGAAATACGTACTAATGCACTTATTACGCCTGTTACTTAGATTATATTAATGGATATAAATGAATTTTTCTAAAATGCAAAAGCACTGGTTCTAGTTGTATTGAAGCAAGCCAGTGTTTGTACAGCTTATTGTCTTTATTCTACTCAGAACACAAGCAAAAATTATATTTATAGAATTATAAACTATCATAAAATCTTTAAGACTAGCTGATGCAGGCACTGGCAACTCTTCTCTGTATACGGTCTCCAATAAAATCGAACGAGTTTCTACAGATGAATAATCGCCTTTGTGCGATTTCTCATGAGAGATAATGTGTTTCATTCCTGTGATTGACAAGTTGATCGAATAAAGTTGCAAGTAATAACACTTGTTTGACTGTGATGGACGTCATGACGGCCTAAGCCATTTTAATTAACGGTCTATGCCTTCATATAGGCTATTTCAACATGTGACAAGTGCAAGCGTATCGCCATGGTGAAAGACTGATAATTAAAAAATTTCGTACTGTTTTGTACCATAATGCAAGGGTTCCCAATTTTATTTGACCATGAAACCCTAATTGTATTACACGAAAGAAAAATACTTTCGAAACAAATACTTCTATATACTATTTTACACCACGTTAGTTGTTAAATTAGAAAGGTATCGAATTCGAGGAGTAGCTTTAGACCTTATTAAAAACTATCTCACAAATAGAACTCAAAAAGTTAAAATAGGTCAAGTTTTAAGCAATGAACTTATTGTAGAAACTGGAGTACCACAAGGGACAATATTAGGCCCAATACTGTTCCTCATTTATATGAATAGTTTGTCAAAAATCAGAGACTTCAAGGGACACCTTATTTGCTATGCCAACGACACCGCTTTGATCTTCACCGATAAAAATTGGAATGGAGTCAAAAGTTTTACAGAAAGTGATTTGGAGAAAGTGCGACTGTGGTTGAATGGTAATTTACTGAGCCAAAAAATTCAACGTTATCTCATCGTCTTCCTAGCTTTCTTTTTGTTTAATTATTCTGAAAGACTCGTTGATTAAACATTTATTGTAACATTATATGAAGAAATCAGTTGAGATTGGGTCATAGCACAAGTATTTCATACCTAGATGCCCTTGTCTCTTACTGGTACTCTTCGCTAAAATAATTTATAATAGTTGATAATTAAAACTTATTGGAATTATTGAATATATTGAAATATTGTTAAAAAAAAATTACTTCCCTGTCTTATACTACAACAAAATTTGACACCTATTTGTTCAAAGTTCTTCGCAAAAGCTGTCTGTCCAGTAGGAAACAATTGTGAAATATGATAAGATGGTGGTTGTAGCTCTTCTAGTACGAATTCACAGATATTTTAGCCTGAGAATTGATGCCGAAACCTTGTTTCAGACAACGATACGACAATGTTGTTCAAAGTCATTGTTTTTTAGATAACTTGTCTGTCTGTATACTTGTCTGTCTATCTGTTATATTTTCGTTTTTTGTTGCATTTACTATCGATTGAGCTGAGTTATAGATCAAATATTGAAATTTGAAAAAATTTAATTTGAAGCTGTTTTTATTTTATTAAATCTAGTTAGTCGAAATTTTCGAAACTAAAAACATCCATATAATATTATTTCATTGACAAACAATTTGAAACAGAAACACTGTTCATAATTCGAAACACATATTTCTAGTTTGTGAGCTATCGTTTTGTCAAGTCAGTATACCAAATATATTCGATTTGAAAATGCAAAAAATTATTGGAACTCAACATTTTCCGCAAATATGACAGAGGGATATAATAACCTGAAGCGGAAACAGTAACACGTCTTAATAATGCCGTTTGAAATGATGGCGAAACGTCGTTCTTTAAAGAACACTCAACGGATGAACACCCGGAAAAACAACACCCTATATTCTAAAATCCGAATCCGTGAAAACCTATATCAAAACTCATTAATAATATGATAGTGAGAATCATACAATAAACTGTATTATTGTATTGATGAGTTTTATTATGAATTTTCATTAGGAGCATGGGACAGTTTTATTCAATTATAGTCCAGGCTATTTTTTTGAGATTTTGTTAAACAAAGTCGTTCTGTTCGAACTGAATTGGCATTCTCTGTGTTATTCATTCATTTTTTTATTTCATACACTATCCTACAGGATGAATCCAATTACAGAATAGGAAAAAGCTGTTGCATTTACAAATATATACTTACATATCATAATTATTGAATGTATATATAAAGTAAATTAAATGAGAAACAGAACTGTCAGTTAGTTAAGAAATGTCTTTTGATTTGTATACTTTGGCAGTTGAATATATCTAGGACACGACTGACAGAATTACAGGTATCGAACATTGTATAAATTGGGGATTTTTCCATTATATTCGTTTGCGGAGTGTTGAGATAAAAGGTGACACTATTCCTAGATGACCATCTAGGAATCCAAAAACTCAACATATGTAACAACTGAGAGCAGGTAATGATATTGTTTATGAATTTGAATAAAAAAAGAAGTGGATAATATTTACGCCTTACGTCGAGACTACAAAAATTGTGAGTTTCAAGCAATTCATAATAGGGTATTCCTAGAGTAGGATACGTGACTTAAGTTTAAAAGATATATACTTCAAGAATCGCCTCTGTTGGGTTTGTAATTGATTTATATGAACCTGATAGTATGGACACCACACAACAGATTCATTTTCCAGCCTAGATCGAACAAAAGTAAAATAAAGTAATTTCAATGTTGAAACTTTTTCGTAGTTTTTAGTATTTTTAACTAAGAATCCATACATGCGATAGGCAGCTATCAGAGTAATATCAATATGTTTATTGAAAGAGAGGGATGAATCAAAAGGACCACCTAGATCAGTGAGTGTGTCAGGACTTTTTGTGAATTTCAACTAAAACTGCATATATGTATAACGTAGGTGATGGCATTATCTTAAATTTTATAAAATGATGCTGGCAATGTTCTTTATAACTAGAGTGACTGATGATTTGTATAGCTCTGATTTGAATCTTAAAAATATTCGCAGCTCCCATAGAATTTCCCCAGAGAACTACACCATAGCTAATGGGAGAGTGAAGAAGAGAAAAATAGGTTGTTTTTAGAATATGGGGACTAGTTACATCTCTCAATTGACATAAAATAAATATTGTTGAATTTAATTTACTTTTCAACTGATTAGTGACACTTCCAAGTCAGCTTACTGTCCAAAGCTATTCCTTCTTTCACGTCATCATATACAATGCGTGCAGAAAAATGCAGATTTCTGTTTGTTTTCTTATTTAATTCAAGATTATTCATTGTGAACCAACTTTCTGCCATATTGTTCACTTCATTCGTTTGTATTGTTTTTTGTATTATTAATGAACCCGATTTTTTTCACAATCGTGTGCGCTGGTCAGGTCCTATCCCCCGAAGCCCCGATACATTCGAGAGGGCGCGCCAGCATTATCAACCAGCATTAACTTGTTGAAAAGTATAAAGAAAAAAGACATATTTTCCTATATACATTAACAAGGAAAAAGTCACCAAAAATACAAAGTTACCAAATTAACAAAAAGGTTTCATGAGAAGGGATAAAATAATTGATAAAAGTCATCTGAAGAGTAGCAATTTTTTTCAATTAAAACAGTTTTTAATCTAGATTTGAAAATATTGATATTAGTGGCTGTTTTTATATTTTGGTCTAATTTGTTAAAAGTTTTTGGTCCAAGATAGAGATGGCTTTTCTGGTAGAGGGCTGTTCGATGCGGTTTAGGTACTAGCAAATTTCCAGTGCGAGTTGGATAACAGTGATTTTGCTGATTCGATAAAAATTTTGATTTGTTATTATAAACAAAAATACACAATTCATAAATATATATTCCAACAACCG